>JAUEKZ010178184.1:0-14116 GCA_031471865.1 Melibe leonina | reverse complement strand
GGAATTTTTGGCAGTCTTCAAACAAAGAATCCCTAGAAGTGTCCAAAGAATCAGTTTAAACTGTTTTTTGTTTTTTTTCAATATATTAAAGTGAGTATCTAGATATTATGCAGTTAAATTACCCAAAAAGAATTCAGTTGAATAAAACTCAGATAAAATTTTACATACCTACTTACCTTGTTTAGCTGATCTTTCCTTTTTAGCTATTGTTTCATTTTATTTAGGATGGCGGAGAGGTCACACATCCTTCAAGGATCACAACATAAAAGATAAAAACCATCTTATCATTTGAGAATCACTTTTATCTATTTCTAGAAAATGCTCAAACTCAAATACTGTAGACATTTTCGGCACTATGTATTACTTACAACATACATCAATGAATTCTTAAATCATGGCAATGTCTGGGACGCCATGAATAACTCTTATCAAATAACATTCCTTCACTATCTTCTTATTTTTACACACAATGGTGTAAACTGACATCGGGAACAAATCAACACCCAAACTTTATGTATTTGGTTCTCCAAGTCCAAGTCAGCCCTCTTCAAACGTTTTGTTTGTCCATGTGACTTACATATTTCCATTGATCTCATTAATTTTATAAGAATTGTGGTGAACAATTGTCCTTGAAACAAATCCTGAGTTTGATGTGAGTGAGTCAACATTTTACATATAAAATATTTTATAAGAAATTTAACCATCATGATTTAAGAGGTGAGTAGATTAGAAGTGTCATTGATTTTAAAGCAATAGCAGTCAAATTAATTATTTTGAAGATAAAGTAAGATTTTGTAGTAGCTGAAACACACACTTGGATACAAGTCATGATATTGCTTGGCAAAACCACAAATCCTGTTTCGGGAAATGTTGATGGCAAAGTGAATACTTGAATTTAGTGATTTAGTAATAGCTGAGTCTACTGTGTATGGTTTCTGATTTTTATCAATACAAAATATTAATATTAAATAAAGCTGAGAATAGAATTTTTAAAACGTATTTTCTCAACTCATGCTTCTGATTATATGCTTGTAGCTCAATGGTTTTGGGACACCATGTTTGACTTTCGCATTTTTAAAACATTTTTGACATTCCCTAAGTATTTTCTTCATACCATCATCATATTGTAGTATAGTAAGTATGTGTAGAATTAATAACATAAATGAAGGGGCAGAACCCATATAAACAAGGATAATGGTTATGAGCATTCACTAGCCAATAGTTATTAATTATGTATGTAGACTCATGATATAATTGTGTGAATTTAAGCAAAAAAGAAATGTGATTTGTACTGTGTACAGTTATATTAAACACATAAAATCTTGGTAGCGACTGAGAAAAAGTACTAGGATAATATGCGAGACCAATTTATTCTAAATCTTCCACCTAAGGTATGCCATACTGTCTGATGATATAGATTTCCTGTTTTTTAGGGACTGATGTAATATTGTATCATTTTTTAATGATACAAGTCTAATGGGATGTGTTTTGATACAAATAAAAAATAAAAGATGTCTTATCAGTATTAATGTATTTGTATTTGGTTTTTCCCTTTATGATTGCATTTTCATTAATATTATAATAATATGGGTATTTTTTCAATTAATAAGATTTGGTTTTTTTATGTAAATCAGAGAGACAATCATGTAGAGAGAGTGTGTATGTGTGCCTTCATGAGAGAGACAGAGAGGGAAGGGGGTGGATGTAAAGGGTTTTGCTTTTTATTTTGTTTTCCATCCCTCAGTAACAATGGGGCATCATGTAGTATTGGGACCCAGCTCAGAATCTGGTTAGGAAAAAGTAAAATTATCTTTATTTGACACACAAACAGATGATGGCTACCACCCACATCATGCACTATTGTGGTCCGGGGAGACCCAGGATATTCTACCCCCCTTCATGTACAAAAGTACTCAGTCCTTCTAGATAGCAAGTGACCCTGTAGTTAGGTACCATAGTGCAAAAACATGGTGGATGACCATAGTCTTGTTAGGAAGACAGGCAGGACCAAGACTGAGCTAATAGTAATAGATACAAAACAGCTGTGTGTATAAGCTTGCTAGGGAGCACTGGAAAAAGTAAGATGACAGGTAAAGCCAACAGAGAAGAAACAGAAAAAGTGACCGCCAGAGGCGCCCGCAATAATGTCTTTTATCAAAGATCAGTAACATACACATTGTAGTGTGAGATCTTCAGCATATGTTAAAACTGGTAGGTCTGGTGACAGTATACTGTGAAGGCGTGAAATATTGAAATGTGAGCTTTGTCTATCTCTGTATCTCAAAAAAAACCAACACAACATGATATCTGATAAGCTTTGTTGAGACTTTATTCCTCCTCATCAATCACAAATATAAATCAAGAACAATTCTCAAACTCTGCTGTCTCACTCATAACCAAATTGAGAGATAGGCTGATATACTTTAGTGCCGGTTGGTGGTCTGGCAAACATACCAATCACAATTGAAAAACAACCACACATATTACATTGAACTTAAAATACAATGATTTAAAACAATTAAGATTAACTTTTTCGGAGGAAAAATTCAAACTGTGGTTTCAACTGACCTAACGATGAACAACTTACAATAAGAATTTTGACATGGCACAACAAGCTGAAACAACAACTAACAAGAAATCAATAAAAAGTGGGCATAACAATTTTCTGATTAAGAGGCAGAGAAAACAGCCACAATACAAAAGTAGAGACTTCTCATCAAATCAGGATGTGATCTTTGAATCATATAAACCCTTAACATTCCACAATTCATCATCAAATTGATCATTGATATGTTTTGTTGTATTATTGTCAAATAATTTAAAAAAATACATTTTATACATTCCAAGGTTCATTTGTTTATTGAGAGTTCTAGGGAACTTTCCATTGCTTAGGTTATTTCAGCGCCCAATGGTAAGTAAATAGGCTGGTTAAAAAGAATAGCAAAGTGCCAGACTTTGGACCCTGCTAGAAATAATTTAAAGGGGAAAAAAATAGAGTATATATCGTTTCTATTTCAGGATTCAAATCAAGCAAAAGCATTGCTGCATGCTCTACACAAGTTTTATGACAATAAATGCTCCAGTGCCAGGAAAAATCACAACCAATATTTTCAAAAGCAATAAATAAACTTGTAAATACTTTGTGTGATCAAATGTTTAAAATACCGTAAACTTCTCTTTAAAAACTTTTTTACAAGGAATATCTTGATATCTTGCAGCGCCTTGAGACCTCGGTGAAAGGCGCTTTATAAATAATCTTATTATTATCATTATGAAAAGTATTTTAAGCCCTTTAAAAATCATAATCAAAACAACAATACAATTTAATAACAATAATGATAATAATTAAAAGCTTAACAATATTAATAACAATAGAAATGATAAAACCACCATTCAATTGTCATAAGCTTAACAAATAAAATGATAACAAAAATCATGAGAGGATACCCTCTCATCCCCATATACATACCATACAGAGAAAACAGTAAGTATTCCAGCCATTTTCATTTCTCTAAAGATGGCATGAAACTTGTAATTAACCAAACAACATTTTGGAATGCAACACCTTGAGCAAGCAGATTCCTGCAGCTACGCAAATGTCCATGATTGACCCCCCAATCATCAACAACACACCTAATCCACCTCATCAGTCTCAGAGACCTGGGGATCATTTCATAATGCAATAGAACCACAGAAAAAACCCACAGAACATATTCAAAGGTGCAGGTAACAAACAGGACCAATGATGAAACTCAACAAATTTCGTATCATTGCACAATTAGAAAGCATGGAAAATGAAAACAATCTACAATTCTTTGCAAAGAGCATGTAAAAGTTCTACTGCTTACAAACTGTCTTTTTTACCCACAGAATAATATTCAATTATTATTTTTAAAAAGAAGACAAGACACATTTAGAATATTGAGATAGATAACAATAAGTGATTTGAAAGACAAAAGAATACACCTGTAACTGTAAATAATCAAGGCTTTACTAAAGCCATTTTGCCATGAATAAATGATTAAAACGCAATTTGAATAAAAATGGTCATTATCATCATCATAAGCTTACTAAACAAAACCCCTTTATTATTTGAGATTCAAATACAGGCAACATAGCAGATTAATTTCTTTCAGTAAGTCTGAGTGAGAATGAAGGTCAGACATTTTTCTTATCAGATCTTGATAATGCGCCTGTCTGCAGCCGTGGAATGCATCACTTACTTGTTTGTTTTGGAACTCATTTAGGCGCAAAGTATAGAATAGTATGCTTTCTATGATTCTTTGAAAATAAAAGAGTTTTTTTACTTTTAGCTTCATAAACTATGGATATTTCAATTATTCAATTTTCAGTACCAGCATATGATATATCGAAATAAAGATTAATAAATCATCAATCTGATGGTGTTTTTGATTTCATGTAACATGAAAATTACCACGAGAATTAATTTTTATCATTGCTTTTCTAAGTTTAGAAAGAGTTATCTCCCTTTGTTTAGTAAAATGTGAGGAATGTTGACTTAATTTTAGTTACCCATCAAGTAATGGGTTAAAATGTTCAATATGCTATCAATGCCCCATCACATGAATGCTGCATAGCCAGTGAGTTCATTTTATAATGGTATGTTTTCTGCCATATAAAATAATATGTCATGTGTTTGACATTTTGCATATTTTGTATAAAATCTCATGAGTTTATTATTTTATAATAATTTGGTAATTATAAATTGATACGAGATAAGAAGTAATAATAAATTATCCTCTTGGACAAGGTTGATAAAAACCATAAAAGACCAAAACAAATAAACCTGGGGAAAACAAAGTACATTTCGGTATTTACATATTGAAGAAAATTGAGTAGGATTTGAGTAAATTAGAGAAAAACAGAATATTTAAGTATTCATATTCCGAGAAATATTAAATAACAGTTAAGTAAAACTCAGAAAAGCAGATCACTTAAGTATTTATATGTTTAGGAATATTAAAAGGCAGGAGAATACAATGAGAGATTACAATCAGAGACCAATCAGTAAATAAGAGATAGATGCTATTTTTTTATCCACAGGAAAAAACTCATACTTATACAATGCAAAATTCTGTCTTGTCACTAAATTGGTGACAGCAAATATCATCTGAAAGGATATAAGATTTCCATCTGCACCACACAAAATGTTTTTTATGTATTTTAAAAAGCAGTTGTCTGTTTTGAAACCCAAATTTTTAGGGTAAAGTAAGAGGTAGAGAGACAATTTTCGTTTATCTAATTTTTCTTTTAACTTGATGCAAATAAAAGTTTAGGATTTCAAAAATATGAAATTTAGAGAAAAGCAATGACAAATGGATCAAATACTTTCTTCTAGTATGAATTTTTAAATGAGAACTTAATGAATTACACTGTGCCCAATGATCTGAGAAGTTCTCCAAATCTTTCATTTTCACTTTCCATTCTTTTCATTGATTTCTTTAATAAGGCCAGCCGCCTGGAGGACCTTGCCATGATCTTGTCTGTACTTTTTGTCAACGAGGGCATCACCTGATTCAAAATAACCAATGTTAATATCATTAACTTTTCAATCCTGCCGAGCTGTCTCCTATGATCAGTTACTTACAATCATAAAATTGAGGAGAATTGGTACAAGATAAACAAATATCAAAGGTAGTGTGGCCCACACAGCTGCCGTGTCAGTAACGAAGGGGTAGTGGCTAAACTGGTTGCCACTCAGTGCAGAGCCCGAGGGGACGGGGTTTGATTCCTACCAGCAGTAGCGGGTTTTCCTTTGGCAAAGAATTTACACAAATACCAAGGTCTAAAAATGGGCTACAAACCAACAGCTGGCTTGGAAAAGGTTATACATCCATAGGGCAAGCAATCCCTCTCTACAAATTATATAAAAAGACATACCCAAAGCCTAATTCATTTCATTGTCTAACCGTCCACCATCAAAACACTTACATTTGGACACAGTGTAGAGTCTTTGATGTCAGACACCTCTTTAGCAGGATTAATCAATTCAAGGGAGTATTGTCCATCCCCATAGACAGACCTCTCAGGAGCGTCGAGGGCATGTTCCTGGAACATTTAACAACAAATAGTTGAACTAGGAAAGGTTCTGATCACAAAACACATGTGTAATAATTCATGGCATATAGTAACAGTTATATACACTGTCTTTTGACAATTTTTGTGGTCAGAAATGCAATTATCCAAACAAAATCCAGGTCACAAACATTAAAATTTTCAGATACTTTCCACTTTCACAGAGAAACCAACGCAGCATTCATGACACCGCTATAGTCAAAGAGCAAATTTTAGCCAACAAACAAGACATCATCATTCAAAATTTGCTCGTTTCTTAGCAATGCCAGAGCTTATAGGTTAAAATGTATCACATGAACTGAAGAGTAGATGACTAGGCGAGTATATTTCAAAGTAGCTCACTTTCAAAAATTGTACAATCAAACCTCATTATATCGCAAAGTGTGGGAAAAGCGTAAAGTTGGCTGTATGATAAAACAGGCAGTACAACAAAACATTGTGTGTATTGGGGTAAGGAAATGGTAAGGAATGAACAAGAATTCACAAACTGCGATAGGGAGGCATTCAACGGTAGAGTGAACCACTGGCAAAGTGAGAAATGTGTTTAGAGAACATTTGAGAGGTGTTTTTCTCATTGAAATTATGAAAGCAACGACAAAGTCTTACTTAGACTGGTGGTATAACAAGAAGTAATTACACTATGCAAGCCACAAATGGTACAGATAAGTTATTGGCAGATGATATCATAAGATTTTAGTATTTCTTAATAGCTTTTAATAGGTTCTACAGCTGAAAGTAGGCAGTACGACCGGTGGCTGTATAACGACGAGGTTTAAGCGTACTTCCTTGTTGTAACTCACTACTTTGAGAAATTGTACTCCACCGTATTCCCTTTTTAGACAAATTGTATTTCACTGTAATTCAATACCTAACCAATTGTGTTTCACTGTAACTCACTTTGATAAACTGTATAATCTCGTCCACATCAGGATAAGTTGTCAACAGTTTGCACCTCCATGCTACAACAGCAAACATACTAGGCTTGGGGATTCTCTTCGATGGGGTGATGATATGACGTCGCAAACACTGGGTAGCAATGGCCTTCAACTTATTCACCTGTTCTGGATCCGCACAAGGGTGGTACAGGAAAACAATTGCACCGTGCTGTTAACAAAAACAAAAACAAAATCAAAATCAAAAGGCTACATTGAAGCAAAGCACATGCAAGAAACAAAAACACAGCATGGCTTGAGAATATCATCAGACTGAATTTTATAGAAATAATGGCACAGAATGGGAAGTATTGACAGTGCGGAATATTTTCCAATTCTCTGTCATTATTTCTATTAACATAAGCTGTAATGGTCGAACTAAGATAATCAACTTTTAATAAATGTTTTATACAAAGGCACTGGAGGAATAGAAAAAGACTTATCTATGTGCCTATGAAACCGATTTACCTCTATTGAATGGACCCATCGTTGAGGGGGCAGATATCTGTACTCTCCATACTTTGGCCATAATGGTCTATGGTGACCACTGAGAAAAGAAAAATCACAAAGACGTATCACTTCTTCATCCGTCTCATCCTTTTCTCATTTCTGTCTACAGAGAGAAAAATTACTGCTGCAACTTGAAGACATCTATAACAAAAGTAATACATTTAATTATTTTAAAAATATCAAGCAGTATTAAGACAATTACCTACAATACTCTATGACCCCTATGGTGAGTTGCTACAAGAGAGTGAGAGGTATAAAACAACAACAAAGGTGAGTGCTAAAAAGACTCCTAGGATAATAATAACAGGGACCGATGCAAAAGAATTATACTTTGGCAAGTGCTACTTGAACAATTTCAGCTATCAGCCTGAGGTCATAATCATAAGTGGAAAAGTATGAGATCTACAGTACCTGGTTGGGATGTCCTCATCATACTCAACCTTTGCAGGATAGCAGATATGAATTGGCTGAAAAAAAGTTGTTGGGTTTTTTTTTCCATTTTAGAAAATTTTTAAAACAAGAGGCTTTTATCAGTGGAAAATTTCCATTACTTTTTTAAGTCAAAACAGTGTAAAGAAAATTATTTCTAACTTGAACTCTCTGCTAGATGATTTTGTTATAAAACTTCTTTGCTTTCACATGAAACCGAATTCCTCTTTATTTTATAATAGAAATAATTTACTTAAAAATGTTACATTCCAGAATATAGATTCTATATTAATAAATGCAAATTAATGAAGAAAAACATCTGAATGATAAACAAATCACAAATGTAAAGACAGGTTTTTAAATACTCACCCTTTTAGCAGTTGCTTCGCAGCTATTAAAACTTCTGTGGTCCTCATTCTGGTATTAAAAAGCAAAAGAAGTAAGTTTTTTCCTTTTCCTTCTTCTGGAAAAAGAAAGTAACAGTACCTGGGGTTATTTTTTTTTCTTTTTAAGCACTTCTCTATACTTTGTTCATTAGATTCCATAAAAGAAAAGGACATAGACTTGATATATTTAAAAGAAAAGAAGAAGAAAAACCCACCTAGGACATCCTTCATACAGTGTAAAAAGGTGTAGAGCAAAGACTCAAATTTTATCAAATCTGCCACAGAAATTAATGACAAGAGAGAATAATTGTTACCAATTTACAAGTACATCAAAGAATAAAATTTGAGAAAAAAATCAAACCCTAGAATAATTGATTTCTTGGTAATTTTTTTATATAAAAGATTGTAACTTTCCTTGAACAATAACTCACCTTAACAATAGCTCCATCACATGTGTATTCTGTAGTGGAACTTGAATCCCAGTCAATCTCTAAGTTATTCTAAGCAAACAAGAAAGGAACAGAAAAAAAAAGAGAGGCAAGTGTGAAACAATAATTTTATTTCTACTTCCAGTCAGAGTATCCATACCATTATCCAAACACTTACCAAAACACACTGCTCTCTAAGCCACCCAAGAGCAAATGGAAATTCTTACAAGGAATTATGCAAGTATCTATAAACAGAAAAATTAACAACAACAAAAAACAATGATCCTTTAACCTAACACCACAATAACAAGTGGATATTTTCTATGTATAATTAGAATACCAGCTTACAAACTCAAAGAGCATCCAATCCATACACAATACTGGGAACTAGAGACTCCCCTCTCTGCTTGTATGGCTCTGGCCATTTAAGACACAACACATTTCCTCACAACGTGACCACTACACACAGAATACAGACAAAATCACTGGCCCCACCACACAGACCTTCAGACGAAGATTTTTGAGAGCCTTGAAAACCTGCGGAGAGCCACAGAATTTGTTGCTCATATTGCTATCCGACCATGACTATTCATGTTTTGTTTTCCTCCCCTTAATCATCATGCAGTGTTGGGACAAAAATACCATTACATCATAGTATGTGTTAACAACCTCTCATTTATTTATTTTTTCTAGTAATGAATAGGTAGCGCAGAGGCGCGCAGAGGCAAATGACAATGTTGAGTGACTTATTTCAGGACCAAAATAAGATATGATAATAGAAGATAAGATAACTTTATTGATCCTTCAACTTCAAGGGGGAAAATACATTTTTCCTAAACATCATCCAAGACTGCACAGAGAGCTGATCACCTGCTTGCTTTTTTCTTCATCCAATGCTTCTCCCTTGGCTCTGTGATTGATAATTTTTTTGTTTGGCTGCAGGAATTCATCACATGTCCTATTGCTCTGTTTTTTTTCCCAGACATAAATTTGGGCCTCAACACCATATGATGCGGTACAGGATGCAAAACAAAACAAAACAAAGATACCATCATCTTTGATCATTTTGAATCACAAACCTGGTAGTGACGTAATACAAATCACCCATAATTGTAACCTACTAAAGTAAATTTACCTCTACTTTACTACTGCGTCCATATTAAAAAAAATTTGTCACAAGATGCTCTTTGTAAAACAAGAATACTTTTGTGGACACATAGAGTGTGCAAGCACATATTCGTGTTCTAAAGAAAGATCACAACTATATCGAATCCACCAGTGTACAAACGAGAGGAATTAACCAAAAATAGGAATCTTGGGTATGTTTTACCTAAACAAAAAGATAATGAAAGAAAGAAATTTTCTTTTTTTAATTACAGTCATGATAAACAAAAATATATTAAATAACAGTTTGTAAATGATAAAAGAAAGAGGGAGAGAGAACAGATAGTCTAATTAATTAGTAATGAAAAAAATAGTGGAGACAATAATAACAAATTATCTTTAGAATAGTGATTAAGTTTGAGGAGTTCACTTGATATATTCTACTGTTACCTTGCCATCATCACAATGAATTCGTCGAACGCCCATAGGAACGCCACCATGTGGCTCTTTTCTTCCCCAATAGTGATGACTGGTCACACGTGCTTGGGCCAACACAAGCAGTTGATGTAAGACCACTACAGCAAAAAGTCGTCTATCTTGTCTGAAGATTGAGCTTCTCATTCTTACACTTGAAAACTATAATAGACAAAAATTCAACAATTTAGAATGATAAGTAGACTAGCTAGACCTCATGATTACTCTCGAGGCTTAAGAAAATGGAGATGCTGTGGTCAGAATAAAAATTATTTTGGGATAGAATGTTTGATCTTTGCCTTTAACAGCTATATTATTAGGGTGTTAGTAATGGCGATCTAATAGGTCTGTAGATATCATGCATTATTAGGATATCTAGGCTAAGACCTATATATCTAGGCTAGACTAAATCAATGTTGCTCATAAGATTTCTGTCGGCCCTCTGGGACATTGTAATAGACTAAACGTTTGACGTCATAATGACAACATGCCCGCAACCAAGTGAGTAGTTTTCACCTTTTTTTTACCTTCCAATTACACCATAGTCTAACACAATTATACCCTATGTTAGTGTTAGTACAGTGCGGTCATTATTGTGATTTTTTTATCTCAACACATAGACTTCTAGAGTCTTTCTAGTTGACCCCTATAGACATCTAGTCTAGTAGTCTACTTGACTCTAGGTCTAAATTTCTTTCCATACCATCTATGGAGATAGAAATCTAGGTTAGACCGTTTGACTAAAAAATCCATGTGAGCACAAAAAAGTTTTTTTTTTTAATTTTCACATCAACTAGAGACTATCTCTACCGTTTGAATCAACAAGTAAGGCAAGCTAGACCTCTAGATTGTGCTGATAGACATCCAGACTATACTTCTCTAACGGGACCAAGGAACGTTTCAAGTTTGACGTCTGCAAGATTAGCACACAACACGGTCTAAGCTTGGTGCATTGATTCACACAAGTGCTTTGACTCAGGCATTATTATGTTATTCTTACTTTCTTACAAAGTCATGTAGGCTGTTTAAACAGCACAATTTAAAGAGGGGAATATATCCTTAGATGAAAGGAGTTGTTTCTTCTCGGATTGTTTACATAGCTGCTTCATCTGTAATCGTGGAAATAATGCGAAACAGAACAAATACGAACAGAAATATTCATGTCCCATACAAAGAGGTTCGCTCCCTTGATTTTGTGCTTATTATTAGCTCTATGGTCCCATAAGCAAAAGAGCTATTTCTCTCACACACATTCTCTCACTCACACATACACAATCTATTTCTCTCTCTCTCACACACACACTCACACACACACATAGACACATAATTTGGCATGTCCCACACTCTATTAATGGCGCATGCATGCGCTTACACGCGCGCGTGTGTGTGTGTACGTACGTTATATCTTAATATGTGTGACCATGTGTGTTCCAGCATGGTGGAGTGAGACTCGCACACACATAGGGCAAGGAAAAAAGGCTTGTATTTGTTTGAATTGTTTTCCTATTTTGTCTTTCACCCTGTACACATTGTTCGCACGTAGCCTACATAATATGGGTATGTCTCAGGCGAGTAATGCGGTGTGTGTATGTATCTGTGTAGGCTATGTGTGTTGTCGTGATATAACAGCGAAAGAAAACGACAGCACAGAGCAGACCTAATAATTAGATAGAAGAATGGCGTGTTAGGGTACAATAGAATCTTCGCGATCCTGCCTCACGTAGGGTATTCACTTGTCTCAATCCAATCCGACCCGGAAATGACACTCCTGATGCGAGACGATAAACGGTCTTTTATTGATCACGGAACACTGACCAAGGCTATCTTACAGCCAACAGCAGGCTTATCTATCTACAACTTCTCTATGCGCGCACCATCACTTCATTTATTGTGGTGCACAACCTTTTGGGAACAACCCCAGATTAAAGAGTTGAAGTAGATTGGATCATTTGCCTCCTACTCTAATACGTAATCAAAAATATCCCAGAGGAAATGGTTGCCAGGCATCTGTAGATGGAGGACTCCACCTGTCTCCACCTTACTTTAATTATTATCTACAACTACATCACTCTTAAGGCTAAGGGGGTTTTCGCCTGATTTTTTTCCGTTCAGCACAGTGAATCAAAATAAACAAGAAAATAAAAGATAACCACTTCGGACGAGAGAGTTAGACCGAAAGCTTACGGCTGACGGACAGACCAAGATGGCAGGCAACCCGAACCATTCCGAAGTCACGTGGGTCATGATGGTGGTATAAATAAGATGAAACGTGTAAGTTTTGCCTCGGTCATGTCCCATTTGCCATTACTCCCCTTAGGGTATGGCGCGGAGTTTGTTTATAATTATGTCCATTGTTATCTGTTAAAAGTCCGTTTAAAACATAATATTTCCCGTCATATACTAGATAGGTGGAGATGCCGAGGTGGACAAGTTAATGTGACGCCACAAAGACACAGAGATAAGAGGAGGTCTCACACTATTATCTCCTCACCCAGTCACAGATTACTGATACCGGGCCAACCGGTCTTCAACAATGTTTTTTTCCATAATGCCAATCGCCTGTCGAGACAACTTCTATACAATGCCGATTTATATATCTCGAATATGACGCGACCGGGAATCAAACCCAGGCCTACCTGTTCCGAAGCGAACGCCCTACCTTTTGAGCAACGGAACCGGCGTATTTTTCTGGTTAACCATTTCAAAGCAAAAGACACCAACATCTGCAAGATTTGCCTGTTCTTATACTAGATAAATCAGATTTCAGTGGCCTGACATAATATATTATAAGCTAAAAGCCTTAAATTCAGGTTTTATTGGCATATGTCATAACTGAAATCTGATTTATCTGGTATGAGAACACGTACATTTTCAAGATTTTGTATGTTATTGAGTTTGGTTAGTAATAGTATCGGAACTCATATTTTCAGATCTGAAAGAAGGTGCACAACGACCACGAAGTAGATGGTGAGCATGGGCAGAAGAGTGGAGAAGTAGACGAAAAGTGGAGGAGGAGAATTACAAAAGGAGGAGAAGAAGGTGATAAAATAGAGGAGGAGGAGGAGGCGGATAGAAGAAAAACAAGAACAAGAACAAGAAAAAGAAGATGAAGAAGAAAAAAAGATGATGATGATGAAGATGGAAAAAAGAGAAGAACGAAATGGAGTGGAGGATGATGTGGAAGTGATAAGAAGGAGGAGGTGAGAAACAAAAAGCTAGAAAACCCTCAGCTGGCCCTGGGACATTCAAGAAGGATGGGTTGACACATAACTATTCGTTACACATGCGCACAGTGGGAATCCGTTTCAGTTTCCACCGAAGAATCAATCCTGGAGAACTCTAGGGAACGGACAAGACCGACAGGGAAGGAAAGGCGTTTGAAGAGAAAACGCCTCCGTAGCCTAAGTGGTAAAATGTTCGCCTTTGAACCGGTAGGTTTTGGTTCGAATCCTGGTCGCATCATACCTATGACGTTAGAGGTTAGTTTGGCGGTCACACTTCGGAGCATTTCATATTTCTATTTATTCTTTTAAATCAAACCGATATCGCCCTACATTCTTTCCCTTCCCTTATTTTGTTTGCTCTCTAGATAGCTTGTAGTGGCCGGGTTTGAACTCCGAACTGTCTGGATCTGAAGCGGACGTTCTACTTCTACCAATCAAGCTACGGCGCCGGTAAATACCAGTGGCGGATTTACCTATAGGACCCAGTGGACCCTGGGGGGGGGGGGGGGGGGGGGGGGGGGGGGGGGGGGGGG
>JAUEKZ010178173.1:0-14117 GCA_031471865.1 Melibe leonina | reverse complement strand
ATACATGTGTGAATGGGTTGATTAACATTGATGTGTAAGCAAATGAAAAATTGCTACTATTTGAGGACAATAAAGATGTATTACTATTATTATTATTATTATTATTATTATTATATCTTTTTTCCTTTTCCTTAGCAATGCTAATCTGTTGATGTTTACTCGAAGCTTACAAAGCAAGCCTGCCCAGTATTTAAATGTTTTACAATGTTACAGAACAAATTTATAGTTGGAATATTTATCTTTAGGGGGTTCGAATTTTGAAGATTTTTTCATCAATTATTCTCAGATTGCCAGTTTTGATGTAGACGGGACTATCATATTTACCAAGTCTGGCAGGACTTTTGCTGCAAATGCTGACGATTGGAAGTAAGTTGATAGATTTTGTTTTGTATAGAACTCATCTTTTAACATTTACAGCTTGGAAGTAATGCTAACATTTCTAATGTGAAAAAAAGTATATACTAAAAGATTCAAAGTGCTTTATGCTAAAGATTTATCAGCACTATGATTTCATTCTTTTTTTTTTTAATTGAATTTTTGTGTCAGGTCAGTGGCTTTGTTTTTTGTTTTTCTTCCTTCAAACCTTTAAGGTTGGGGTTGTGTATTTGTATTTTTATTTTTATCACTTTATACTATTGTTCATATTTCAGAATTGCTTATCCAGAAATCTTTGGAAAAATGAAACAGCTCCTGAGAGAAGATTTCAAACTTGTATTTTTTACTAATCAGGTTTGTCCTACTTAATGTGCCTGTCTTTCTTTCTCTTTTTAAAATCTTTTTTTATAATAATCTATGTTCAACAGTGAATATTAACTATAATAGACCTACTCCCTTAAAGATAAAATTATCATCCTTTTTTTTAAACAAAACGATAACTTATTCTACTTTCATTATACTGAAAGACTCAGTAAGGCTGAGTATTTATTTAAGCAAATTTATGCCCATTTGTACATTATGTTATCTAGGTAAACTGAAAAATTTTCATGTTGTTTTTCTTAAAAACAGTTATCAGAAAGCGTTATATAGAATCTTCCCTGGTTATCATGAGGCTCATGATAGTTTGGAATCTGTTCTGTAAGCTGATTATGATAAAAACACTGATTTCAACTTTATCCTTAATCTGACCTTGATTTTCCTTTTCAGCTCGGAGTGTCTAAAGGTCAAGTCAGGATCGAAGACCTCAAGAAGAAACTGGAGAACATCGTAGCCAAACTGCAAGTGCCCATCCAAATTTTTATCGCCACGGATGAAGGGCGGTACAGGAAACCTGCTGATGGCATGTGGAAGAAGTTGATAAAGCAGGTCAGTTGAAACAACACTCAGATCATGTTTCTTGGTTACATTTCCTTTTTTAATGTTTCTCAATTTTAGAATTTGTAAATATATATATATGTATTTAATATTTGTGAATCAAAAGCAGGACATAGAGTCTAAACTTATTTATTTGTTTATCCCTCTTTTCAGTACAACGGTGGAGTTGCTGTGGATAATGCTTCATCAGTTTTTGTCGGAGGTAGGGGCTCTCAAAATCATCGTCCGATTTTGTTCTCAACCTAATATGCCGTAATATTGAAAAATAATGATATATCATTGTTGAATTGTCTTTATTGCCCATTCCTACTTTCAAGTTGATAAGAATTATACAGAAAGCGCTTTGAACATAAATATATAATCAGATGGATTGCATAGGAAGAAATAGTATGAGGCTTACACTTCTTTTTCAAAGACTGAAGATGAGACGTTGTTTGGCCCATTATATTTCATTTTGAATCTCCTAATGATAATGATAATAATGGTTTCAATATATATAGCTCCATCATCTCATAAGCTCTATGCACTTAACATAGTATACCTTAGTTTTAATATTTAATAGTTCATTCAGTGATTCTCAGTTGCTCAAGATACATATCAGCAGGGGATTTCATATACCACTATGAATGGACTGGCTTGTTATTCTTTGTTTGCTTTTGTTTTTGCAACTCAGATGCTGCCGGAAGGGCTGTCAATTGGGAGCCAAAAAGGAAGAAGGATTTCTCTTGCGGTGATCGATTGGTGAGTTCTGGACATCATCATTGATGATAGCTTGTTTTGTTTCATTGCCCTCCTGTTAACCTTAACCCTTTCACAACGAGGTCTGATTCGAACCCAACTGAAATATGCAAAATTTAAAAAATGTAAATGTTCTTATACCAGATAAGTCAGATTTAAGTGAACTGACATTCAGGCGTTTGGCATATGTCAGTTCACTGAAATGTGATTTATCAAGTAAAAGAACAGGCAAATCTTGAAGATTTTGATATCCTTAGCATTGAAAGGGTTCAGCACACTGTAAGATAATTTTCAGCATTATATTGTTTCTATTGCTATTTATTGATATCATTTTCCAGAGTGCAATGTGTGACAAATTCGTAATTTCCTTATTGGATGAATAAAAGTATATCTTATTTATCTTATCTTATCTAAGCTTTGTGAACCATAAACATCAAAAGTAATATTTTGAAACGTGCCGGATGGCTAGAAATCTTAACTAACAATATATGTGGCCTATTCAAATATAAAAAATCAATTATACTTCCTTTTAAATCCTTGTGACTAATCAGCACATGACCATTTTGTAAATCCACTTTAAAGTTCATTTTTATCCAAATACTGAACGTTTGAGTGATATTTGTGCTTCAGCATCTCATACTGGCTCTTTAACTCCATTAATGAATGTAAACAAAGGTTTTTGATTTGACGTAAAACAGTCAGTTGACAAAGCAGAAAGCATTTGGATTAAAGGGAAAAAACTCTAACATTTATGATTTTTTTGTGTGTATTGTTATGCCCCTTTGCTCCATATGTCTCTTTCTCTCCTAGTATGCCATGAACATTGGTGTTGAGTTTCATACGCCAGAGGAATTTTTCCTGGGAAAGAAGAAAGCTCCTTTCTCTATGCCTCCATTTGATCCAGTGAGTAAAGATTACAAACTTATATGTGGCCCATTGCGATGGTTTGCTACAGTAGGTACATTTCAGAAGAAACTGAGTTACTCTCACAAACTTAAGAATCACGACTGTATTTGTAAAGTTTTGCATTTTTGAAAGTGTTTTTCTTCATTAATGAATATTCAAGATATTGGAATAAAGAAATTAGCCCCCTTAAACAAAAAATCTTAAAGTTACTTAAATTATGCTTTTTCTATGTGGCACCTCAACTCTAAGCCACTGTACTTTGTGTACTGAGATGTAGTGAGGAGTCGTGTATGATTTATGAAAAATGTTTTTTTGAGAATGTCAGTTTTTTTAATCACACTTTACATCTATTTTTTTTTTTAAAACTTTTTCTAAGACAAAGATACCGACATCACAAGAGTTGATTCAAGCTGGTGGCAAACTAACTTCAGACAAGAAAGAGGTTTGTTCACAAATAAACTGCCATAATTGGTATTTATGAATAATGGCTCGTGTGTTTTCCTCTCTCTAAAAATTAAGTTGTCAAAAATGATATCAAAGCGTCAAAGTGTGACTCATTATGTATGATGTAAAAGGTGTACAATGATAGGGCGTTGGTAAATATCATAGAAGAACCTCAACATAGCTTTAGGTTGATGATGTTGCATTTCTTTTCTGTACAACAAATATGTCATTATTGTCATCATAAACTGCAATATGTCAATCAATGGAGATTTATTAAATAGTCCAATCAGATTTTACTTTTTATTTTTGTCTTCAGGTCATCGTCCTTGTGGGATTCCCAGCTAGTAAGTCATGCACTGTCTGTCCTAAAAGGCTGCTTCTTGTTGTTGTTGTAGCTCTGCATTGTCTACTCGAGGTGTTGCATTATAAAGCATATATAATTCTAATACGACACTACATCCCAATGCTTTATCTTCAGCACAGTTTGGATGTGTTATGGGAATTTGGTGTTGGTTTCGCATATATCTTTAATCTTCTTTTTCCTTTTGTTTTCTCAACTTTTAAAAAGTATATATAAAAATCTGAAAGTCAGCTATTGTAAGTACACCTAAACCTCGTTATATTGCCAGGGGTGGGGAAAACACTAAGTCGGCGGTATAAAGAGAAGGGCATTGTGACAAAAAGAATTTACTATATAAAAGTCATAAATGTTGTGGAATAGATGTTGGGGGTAGGGGTACAATGGGTGGCGGTATAACGAGGTTTAAGTGTATATTATATAAAAATAAGAAAGTTAGCTAGTGTAAGTAGTTTTTGCAAAATATTTGATAATATTGCGGAATCCTACTTAGAAGCTACTCTGGTTTGATCTTGAACTCTTCTTATCATCATTGCTGTGAAAATTATATATTTCTCAAATACATGCATTTCAGGTGGAAAGTCTCATCTAGCCAAGCATCACCTGAAACCCAAGGGCTATGTGGTTGTCAATCGGGTAAGCACAAGCACAAGTGCAGTTAAGTCTGACTATGCGATATTTAGTAAGTGTAGAATAAGCAAGGTCAATGTGTACAAGTACTGCTAATAACAAAGTGTTAAAAAAAAAGAAATCACAGGGCTGAAAAGAGGACGGGGGGGGGGGGGGGGGGTTAGATTTGAACCTGAAACCTGCCCCTGTGCTCTTCACCTGGCCATAAGCATTGGCAGTTCTAGATTCTCCTTACTTCATACCATTGACAGTTTAACATTTTTCCTGTATGGGTTAATGATTGGATATTATTATGCAATACTGTGTCTATTGCCACAGATTTTATTCTTGAATGTGTATTTTCCCATCATTCCTTTTTTGTGGGTGTGCATCATAATCACAGGACACCCTCGGCACGTGGCAGAAGTGTGTCAAGTTCACCAACGAGTCACTGGTCAACTCAAGCGTGGTTGTAGACAACACAAATATGTCACAGGATGAACGGGCCAGGTAATGGAGATGGAGAGAAAGACTACTCGAGTTGTAGATTATATCTGAAATAACCAAACATGTAGTTTTAATTTGTTTAAATTGTTATCACCTGTTTTCCATGCCAAGCGATTGGATCTTTTAATTTACGTAAACATGTAGTTTCAATTTGTTTGTGTCTTAATCCTAAATAAAAGAAACAGACACCCAGTTATGGTTTGTTTGTGTGTGTATAAATATATATAAATGCCTTTAAGACAACTCTTGTTATTATTATTTTCTTATTTTATACCACAGGTACGTGGATTGTGCTAAGGCTGCCAATGTTCCATGCAGATGTTTTGTGATGACAACAACCTTTGAACACTGCAAACACAATGAGAAGGTAAGGTAACTCTAACTCTGACAGGTGACAATTCTAGACAGGTGTCAGAATTGAATCTTCATCATAACTATGAATGATTTTGTTTATTTGTGATCCATTATTTAATACAGCAACACTCGGTATCTGGGTCAAATGGAATCACTCAGTATCTGGGTCAAATGGAATCGCTCAGTATCTGGGTCAAATGGAATCACTCGGTATCTGTGTCAAATGGAATCACTCGGTATCTGGGTCAAATGGAATCACTCAGTATCTGGGTCAAATGGAATCGCTCAGTATCTGGGTCAAATGGCATCACTCGGTATCTGGGTCAAATGGCATCACTCGGTATCTGGGTCAAATGGAATCACTCAGTATCTGGGTCAAATGGAATCACTCAGTATCTGGGTCAAATGGAATCACTCAGTATCTGGGTCAAATGGCATCACTCAGTATCTGGGTCACATGGCATTTTGTTGTCCTTTCAATTCGCCACACCATACATATTACTTTAGGTAGCCAATGTGCCATTTTCTCCAAATTCCTCGTTCGTTAGAAACTCTCATGACTCCTGTAAATTAAATATCCCAAATTTAGAGTTCATGATATATTTGATGGTATGAACAGCTATCACTATCAGGGCAGATTTTACTGTTTATCCTTTCAGCATTTTATTGGCGGCACTGACCATTAATTCATTTCACAAATGGTTAATTTTTTCTCCTTTTTCATTTTCAGTTTCGGAAACTGACAGACACCCAACATGCCAAAATCAGTCGAATGGTTTTCAACATGGCCAGGTAAATGCCTACTCTCACTCTCAAGGAAAATTTTGCTGTTGTTGTTTTGGTTGAAAATATAGTTTTATATTTTCTTTCGTCATATATGTTACGTTACATTACGTGGAATTTTGTATTGAAGTACATTTATTGTTACTCTCTTCTGATGGGTGATTACCAAGATAAACTCCAGTCCACCGGTTATTCAAAATAGTGCTGCTAAATTGATAACAAGAAAAAAGAGGCTTCACATATTCTTCACCAAAGTTTATACAAATAGCATTGGTTTCCCGTTAAAGTTAGAATAAATTTTAAGATTGAAATGCTTACTGCAAAATTTTTAATAATGGTGCTCCTAGATATCTTTAGGATTTCTGAACTAATTATGTCATATCAAGAACTTTTAAGATCATCATCTAATAGAGCAATCTATCTATTTGCCTATTATCTTAACATATGTGTTTTGTTTATGTAATGTATGTATTTTTTCTCCAGGTCAAGATACCAAGCACCAACCTTGGGAGAGGGTTTCAGTGAAATTGTGAATGTGAACTTTGTCCCCAAGTTTTCTTCCCCTAGTTTGGCTGCTGAGTACAAAAAATATCTGGTTGAAAAATGATCAACAACGTATTTGACAGCAAGGCTGGATGGAGTATGGTTTTTTTTTGGCATGCAATTTTGTTAACCCTGTCACAGCAAGGTCTTATTATAACCCCTTTGAAATATGCAAAATCTTGAAAATGATTTATATGGTATAAGAACAGGCAAATCTTGAAGATTTTGGTGTCGTTAGCATTGAAAGGGTTAAATTTATGATGGTACTGTGTACTGAGTTGTACATTCCTGGGTTGACGAATTCATTGTGTGAAGTATGTGATGTTTTTGGAACCCAATCTTGTTGTTAACACTAAGAACTAAGAAGAAAATTCTGGATTGTGCAAAATGGTTTTATTTTGCAATTGGAAGTGTTAGTCTTGTTACAATTTACTATGGTTCTACATGGGATATTGCCTGTTAAAGTTTATATTGAAATGGATCACTGAGCCTGATTAAGTTTGCAGCTAAAATTGAAATACAAACATAGATATATCTATGGCACTATATATGATTTAAGAAAACCCTAGATTGATAGTGTGTTTAATTAGATCACAAACTTGTTTGAAAAATTGCATTGTGTCTAGAAAATTAGCTGCTTGATTATTTTCACAGTATGTCTTTGATATCCTATAGTACTTGTTTTGTAGAAACGAGACCTTGTGATTGTAATGTAGTATGTTTAATTAGATCACAAGCTTGTTTGAAAAATTGTCCTGTGTCTCAAGAATGAGCAGGTTATTTTCACAGTTCACAGTACCCCTACGTATTGATATGATATCCTATACTACTTGTTCTGTAGAAATAAACCAGGCCTTGTGATTGCAATGATTCAGAGTAGATATTCAAACTTCAGGCATGTTGTTTCAATCAAGCCTATGTAACTTTAATACTGTGCTGTGGTATGGTAGTAATACGAAATCCTTTAAGAGTAAAGAGCCTTCGGCTAAACTTATAGACCAGGAACATATTCCAGTTTAGTTTCTATTGTGAAGAATGGACAGACAGTAAATGAGAATGAATCCCATCGGCTGGATAAGATGCTAGTCTTTTGCAATGTCACACATCGAAGAAAGATAAGAAATGTGTTCAATGAGGGACCTTGATGGTGCAATAGGCACAATGGCTCTCTGACTCCTCCTTGCCATAATAAATTAGACTTAATGTAATGTAAAAGGTGCTCGCCCTCTGATGATGTGGTTGTTCAATAATGTTTTGCATCACAGAGGAAAGGAAGTGGGGGTAGGGGGGGGGGGGGAGTGGTTGAAGTTCAAACTCAAGACTTATCTAAGAGTAGCCGAACAAAGCTTGGGATCTAATTAATACTAATACTCCCCATATAGGGCTTGAATCATCTCGGTGAATCGATGATTGGTTGCATATTCATGTTGTTGTTATGTGTTATGTAACTATGTGGAGAGAAGACATGATATTTGAAAACCCTATTAAATTTCTCCACAATAAATTTGTTTACATTATCGTCATTGCCTGCCTGAGCTATTTCATGATTTTATTGCTGTCACCATCATCATACACCATAAAAATTTAAACCTGCAAATTAGCTCACATATTTCATTCAAGGAGAGGGAGGGGGAAGATAGATATATAGAGAGAGAGAGAGTTGACAATATTGTTGGAGAAAAGAAAAGAAAATTACAAATCATTTTTAACTAAAACTATAAAACAGCAAGTGTTTAATAGTAGTAGCAGTTTCGTTTGACTATGCCTCCTTCTTTCAATCCTTTACCCAATCATGGAAGGGTGTTTAATAGTAATAGTGAATCTACGTTTGAGACAGATCTACCATGTCTCCTGTCGAGTTTTGGGTTTTGTTTTTTTCTATATTTTTGAAACCAATTAAGGATTCATCAATATTTTTGAGCTATTGATTTAAAAAGCTGAAACTTAAGATTACCAGAATTATTTGGTAACCAAGGCTTTGGTCTAAAAAAACAGAAGATGTTCTGAAATAGTAGTACAGACCTCACTATAGCCTAGTCTAGATGGGTTAGAAGTTAAGTCGAGGTAGTTAAGAAGATGTATTATTGTATGTTCTATTTTTCCTGCCAATTACAGCAGGAACATAACAATGAGTGTTGTATTTGTAGTCATTTATTGAGATCTGTTTCATCCAAATTTATCTAAACATTTTTAGTACAGTCATATTTTACATCTTTTTCTGGAACTAGAAGAGTGATTTGTAAACCTTTATTTCCGTCATTAATATAAATGTAACATGGAAAATAAATAAAATTCATTTCGATCATTTTTATAATCCTTTAACTTTACCCGTCTGGTGTGTATTTATTTCTTTGTACTTGCTGTTGCTATGTGAGGAAAAAATGGAGCACACTCAGAATCAGAGTGCTGGAAAAAGTAAGACGATGATACCTGAAGCCAAAAGAAGAAACAAGAAGCTCCCACCAACCACCCACTCGAAGTCTTAATGGTGCATGGAGCTGGAGCTTATCCCTGTTTCTGTAGCGTGAAGCGCACAAATGACAGTGGTTACCATCCTCTGGATAGGACGCTGGTCTATTGCAGATTACTTTCCCCAACCTAAATTGTGGATTGGTACCCATTTTACACCTGGGTTGTGTGAGGCAATTGAGTAAATTTCCTTACTGAAGTGCCACTGGTAGGAATTGACCCCGGTGCCCCTGGGGTCTGTACTGCATCGCTTCCATCTAAGCTAGTAAAAGGAGAAAAAGTGCAGGCTAGCATACAGATAGAAAATAATGCATTAAGTTATCAGAAACAAATAAATTAAAAAAAAAAACAAACTCAGTTGCTTTATAAAAAAAATATAATTTCAAATTTTTAATAAGACTCCAGAAATAATCCTGTCAGCAAACTATCTTGAATGCTGATTAAAGACAAGATGATAAGCATGAAAAGACAAGCCTACAACTTGATACAAGTAGTTTTAACCCTTTCACTGTTAAGGCCACCAAAATTCCCAAAACTTGCCTGTTTTCTTATATCAGATAAATCAGATTTCAGTGAACAGACATATGCCAAAAGCCTGATAATTTATCAGGCTTTTGGTATATGTCAGTTCACTGATGAAATCTGATTTATGTGGTATAAGAACACGTACATGTTAAAGATTTTTCATATAATACTGTTGGGCTTGAATCAGACCTCGCAGTGAAAAGGTTAATAATTAATATATACGTCAATAGAAAACACAAATGAGAAACTACAAGCAAGTTAGGGCAAAGTGTAATCAAATCTGTTTACACATACTTAAACCTTGTTATGAAGAAAATAGTCCAAAACGATGCTACATTTTCTGTTGCAAGTATTTCTGATTGTCATTTACAATTTGATGCGGTATGTATCTAGTGCAATACTTTACTTTAACCCTTTTCTGTACAGAACACAGCCTTAAAGACAGTTCCATAGACTAGGGCCTTTACTAACCACTCCTGCCCTGCGCCCCCCCCCCCTCCCCCCCTCTCTCTGTCAAAGCAATGGGAAATCACTGTAATTGAATATATAAATATAATATTAAAAAATTCATTCAAGAAAATATTTATCCCAATACCCATAACAATAAAACAATAATATAATTGTAGAGTAATGAATGAACTTTCAGGAAAAAAATGTTACGGTCATTATATTAGTATTAGCACCCAGATGGATGATAGGCTAGAACTATTTTAAGAACAGTCAGACTTTGACCCTGCCAAGGATGTTTTACAGAGAGATAATTTACAATACTATCACAATGAAAAAAATATCACCTCTCACAAACACACGGATAGAGAAAGACACACAAACAACAGATTATGGCCACCACCTACACTATGCCTGATGGGGAAAGGAGATCCAGGATATTCTACTGTCCTTAGTACTTCTTAATGGCAAGTGACCCTGTACACTTAGGCACCACAATCCAAAACATGTGGGATGACCACAATTTTGTTTGTTTGTATATTGAGAGTTTTTTTGTTTGTTTACTGAGAGTTTTAGGGTGCTTGCAACTGCTGTTGCCAATAAGCGCCCAGGGTTGGGTAAGACAATAGGCTAGTTAAAAAAACAGGATATTCTACCGCCCTTTGTGTACAATAGTACTTCTGGATAGCAAGTGACCCTGTAGTTAGGTACCCATTATGTAAAACATAGGGAATGACCATAAATCAGTTTTCGGACAACAGGCAGGACCAGGACTAAGCTTACAGATACAAAACAGTTGTGTGTGTGTATGCTTGTTAAGGGAGCACTGGAGAGAGTGTTGGAAAATGTAAGAAGATAGGTGAAACCAAAAGAGAAGAAACAGAAGTAGCGCCCACAAGAGGGATCTGATTCTAACCCAACTGAAATATGCAAAATCTTCAAAATGTATGTGTTCTTAGACCAGATAAATCAGATTTCAGTGAAAAGAGGCAAATCCTCATTATTTTGATGTAATTAGCTAGTTTGCAAGATAAGACTATCATTGAAAGAGTTAATCTATTATTTAGCACAGGCAAGATTCCCAAATTTGAAAGACTTGTGATAAACATTCATGATTGATATTTACAATCTCTTGTCAAGCTGAAATCCATCAGCAAAAATGCAGCAAAATTAATAGAATATGAATATGACTCTGATAATGAGGGATATGAATATTGACAGGAGATGAATTGAAAAATGAAATCTTGGTAAAAATAGAAAGTAAGTACACAAATTGAATATAAAAAAAAACAAAAAAAACAAAAAAACCCACACCCAAATAAACCTTAACCAGAACAAGGAATACCAAAACAATGCCTTATTTAGCCATAGACATTAATCAAAAGATTCTGCATTACCATTAAAGGTAAAGTGCCCCAGTGCACTCTTCAAGTGGAGGGAATGCGCTATATGAAATAAGCGTCACTTTGAGTTTGACCAAAATCAAGTGGTTGATAGCAAACAGTCTTCTTAACATATGATGTAATAAATATGACATGACACACCAAAACATAATAAATATCACATAATGTCAGTATAACATAACATAGCCCCTGTAAGACACCACTGTTTTCTGAAGGCAATGGTTAAAAAGATAACGCAGGCAATCAAAATAAATGCATGTGTAGTGACATTCCACCCTTGTCTCTCATCATGAAAATTCACAATATATGGAAATGAGAAAAAATCTGACAAAATGAACCGTTTCAAAAATGTAAATTAAATTTTAGTAACTAAACTAAACTCCAACAATAACTTAGAAAGAGATGTTATTGTAAATCAATACCTTGTTCAGAACTCGTTATATTTCTAGTAAATTCATTTTTGACAGTGTGGGAGATGAATAATGCTCATAGACATTGAGCAACAAATAACAAATGCAGACTAACACTAACAGTCAGAGCAATCAGTGTTTGTTGTATTTCAGTCATCGACCTTACTGAGTCAGCCGGCGAGTCAGTGCTCTCAAAGAGGAAGTGGACATAGAACACATACAAATTGGCCAATGAAAATCCCAACAAAGTGTCCGATGAACAATGAAGAAGTGACCAAGGCACAATCCTGCCGAATACTATTCCATTACACAACACACTATCCCATCCACCAATGACTGGACAGAAGGATCTCCGTCCTCAGCAGACTAAGGCAACTCAACTGTGGTCACAAGTCAGGCTTCCACAAAATGACTGCTTTATCTCCACCTCCAGTGAGAAGAGTTCCTCTGTGATTTGCATCCATGCAAGTGACGGGCCCTGTTCCAAACAGACGTGAAAATAAATCTTTCATATAGTGTCACCTTTTACAAATTAGCTGGGTTTTTTTTTTCTCTTCATCACTACAACATTTGAGCATTGTATAGAGTGTATGCGTTAAGGCAAAATACAACAATGACTGCACTGTACTAACACACACAGTTGTGTTATGGTATTATTTGGACAGGGAAAAAGGTGAGCACCCACTCACTTGGTTGCGAGCATGTTGTCATTGTGATGTCAAACGCATAGTCTAATCCATGAATATAATTCACATTTTGCAAGGGTATAGAATCAGAGCATGATTTGTCAGTGATGAAACATTATGCAACATAAATAAATACCAGGGAAAATACTCTGATTTAAACAAAGTGACCTACCTTGGTGAGCCTGTAGGGTCTGAGTGACCTGCCCTTTGTCCATGTCCCACAGGCAAAGTTGTCCCCCTTTATCCCCTGACAAAAGCAGCGATGGCGTTCCCGTGGCACTCATACAACTGCAACATACACGACAGGTACAACACTGGTCAGGTCAAAGTTAACAATGTCAGAGGTCAAAATACAAGCAGGCCTACTAAAAACAATGCCAGTATTTTTGTACCAGACAAAATTGAAAAAAAAGAAAGAAAAAAAGAGAAGGCTTATATCTATATAGCGCTGATATTCACAAATTGTGCTCATTGTGCTTCACACTTTTTACTTCCCCAGCCAACATCAAACATTGAAACATTTAAGACAAGACTAGTGCCTGTTAGGATTGTTATAATTTGTAGGACACAGATACTGCTGTATGGAGGGCCAGGTACCTATTTTGCTGCTGGGTCAACAGTGGTCCATATATATATATATATATATTCTCATTCAACCTCTATTTTGATCAGAATTAAGTCGTTTTTTAAATGAAGACACACATAAATCATGGCAGTAAAAAGCCTGCTTACCAGATGGAATGCACCAAGTCTTTAATGAGGATCTCTGTCATTGTTTCCACATCGATTCCTTTCAACAGACAGTCTTCCCCAGTGGAAAATATCCGACGCTTGTCTGCAGGGAAAATGGATAATAGTAAGATGGGGAACAAGCAATGGAAATCACAAAAAATGAATTAAACTTGATAGAATGGCTCAGTGGTTAGCTCACAAGAAAGAATAGTGTCAAATACTGCTACAGACTACAAACACGCTTTTGTAATACTTAGGCCCACATACACACTCTCTCAATCACTTTAGTAAAACTACACTAATCCTGAAACCTGACGATTAAAATTTTGCCAATTCATTCAGGAAATTTTCAACCCATTGCTTTCTTATTCAGGAAGTCTAGCATCCGTGAACAAGGGCTGGCAGCTACATACAAACACTCACCAGGACTTAGCAGACACGCTGTAACTGGTCCAGAGTGAACTGAAATCAAGTAACAAATGAAATAGATGACATTTTCAACAGTTAAAAATGAAGTATACACAAATTATAGATCAGGCCTATATTCGGATTCCTCCCATTTTTGTAGATATAAACTTTCCCACATGTTAAGTATCACGCACAGGCTTTTGGCATATGTCAGTCCACTCAAATCTTAATTACCTAGTACTAGTATAAGAACATGTGAATCTTGAATATTTTAAATATTCTGTTTGGTTAGAGTAAGACCTCGCTGTGATAGGGTTAAATCTTTCGGACATCAGTTAAAATTGTGAATAAACTAAAGCTACTAAATTTAGACAGAAATTGTTTCTACACTACATGCACTGTTGTTTCCTGAGAGAGAGGACAGCGTATAAAAGTACTGTTGTTACCTGAGAGAGAGGACAGCGTATAAAAGTACTGTTGTTAC
>JAUEKZ010178162.1:5000-14118 GCA_031471865.1 Melibe leonina | reverse complement strand
CTATTTGGCATAGCCCTCAAAATCACGAGATCGCTCAAGCTCCTCTACCCCGACAAGGTACAACTTCTCAGAGGAGACTACATTTACTGACTTCGTAAAAAGTTAAGAATAGGTAAAGCGTTACAATTTTCACTCGTTCTCTGAAATTTTTTTTCTTTAGAATCAGCTTTATAACATTGTTTTCTCTTGTTTCTGTAACAGCATTTTAAGCCAACCTTTGGTGATGCATCCAGCAGGACACGTTCCTGGTTTTAAAGTTGTGCGCGTTGTTTGAGGCATGGTGGTGGTGTCAGTGGTAGTAGTGGTGATGTCGTCAGTTGCGGTTGTCTCACGAACAGTGGTTGACGTTGTATCAAGAGAGTTAGCTGTTGTAATGGCAACCGTGGAAGCAGAAGTCATTTCCCTTGGTGTTGTAGCTATAGTTGTTCCTGGAGAAATGTCATCCATAAGCAGAAAATGTAGGTGTGAAAAACATTAAATCCATTATCAGGGATAAATTATTTTTTTAAAAGATATTTTGCTTCTTTTTACCATCATATTTGATTTGATTTATGTGCTCCAATTAAGATAATTGAATAATTGGATTTACAACTTGCTCATCATTTGGCACTTGAAAATCATTAAATCATGATTTTAATAGTAACCACAGTATCTAAAAAATAAAATTAGAATATTTTGAATCTCATATTTCATTTCAACCATTTGTTAGAAAAATATAATTTTCTATCTTGATACTCCATCAAACAAGAAAATATAAACCTTTGTTCTTAAATGTTTATAACAATGTAACAATGATAATAATAATAATAGTAATGATAATAATAATTATAATAATAATCGCAATGACAATTATAGATATGATATATAACATTCAAAAACTGCATTATCAAAATAAGTGTGATATTGTTCATACCTTTGGGTTTGATGACACCAATGTCAATAAGAATATCAATGTGGACAAACCAGATATGGATTTCCTTTAGCACACATCTGACCCCACCACCCCCGATTGTTAGATCAGTGATGACTTGGGTTGTCGTATTGACATGATCTATAGGCTTCTCAGCCACACCAACAAGGATCTGAAAAGAATAATGGAAGAATAAGCAAAGAATTTCTTCACGAGAGAAAATATCACATGTCATAATGTTAAAGATCATTATTAGGGAAGTCTTTATCACAGTTTCCATACAAAGGAAAAGAATTTATTATGCATCTATATTACTATAAATATTTTCTTTTTATCATGATAGACAAACTTTGCTCACAAGAGTCAAAAAATTTTGGAGTTAGTAAAAATGGATAAGTTTTGATTTTATCTTTTTCGTTAATAAGGAAATCAACATAGTTGATACAAGCGATAGTATATCTCTCTTTTATCTGATACTTAAGTCATTTCTCATTTTCTTTTTGACCTTAACTACCATGTGTTGACACTGAGATTTAATCGTCATAAGAATTGTCATAAAAGAAAACAAATGTGGCCACCTGATTCACATAGACTTTCAAAGTGGTTGTTTTGCTCCATGACACTTGAATTTTACAGAACTGTTGACTCCAAATGATGTGTCTTGATATGATGAGATACCATGACTTTGTTGGTGTACTAGCTATCACATGGACAAATCCATACCTGATTGGGGATATTTCGTAATAAGATGAAAATAAAGAGAGAAAATATCACATGTTGTATAAGAAACTTCATTATTCAAATTAATTTGTTTTGCCATTGGCTTGGACAACTGTTAGAAATATTGAGACACAATCTGTTCATTCTAAATTTCTTAAAATTTTTATTTCCTTCACTTTCATACAGAATATTGTTTGAATTGGGAATAAAGTTGTTCATGAGAGCCATTAAATTTCACTCCTAATCTATTCTGTGATTAAAAAATCGAAACCAAATGAAAAATAAAAGTAGTATCAATCCTTGTTTCTAATAACTAACAGTCTAAAGTGACGAAAATTCTAGCAACCATGTTGTGGGGTAAAGTGGGATTGGTATCATATCCTGCAATGTTTGCAAAATGTAAATAAATCCACATCAAAATATCAAGATCAAAGAGCATGTCTCCACTACTTTAAAATTGCTAGCACCTTTACTTCAAAGATAACCGTCTGACCTGTAGAGCAGAGTGACACCAGGGGCATTTGGTCTCTCCCCTCCGCTGGTAAATATGACATTCCCTTCCACAAGGGATGTGAGTTTGATGCTGATCTCAATGGTGAGTCCTTTGTCACATTTATCGGGATTTGTTAGGCAAGAGTTTTGTAGATCAGGGATCTTGTTTTGAAAAGATAACAAAATAAATATTTCAGTCTTTCCAGAGTGATAAAGTTTGTTGCTTCTTCACCATGATTAAACAGGATATATATATTAAGGGTCATTACTCTTATCTTTTAAAGTGAAACAAGTCAAATATTCATCACTTCTATCCTTTGCTATTTAGTTTAAACGTCCCCTGACACTGTCAACCTTGAAGATCATTGGAGAAAAAAATATTCTGCTTTGATATTTCCAACAAAAATAGCAAGTTAAAGGAAAAAAGAGGTATTTTCAAATTAGTAGCCACTTGTATTTATCTTACAACAAAATATATATCTTATGGTAAGGTCCTTAAAAAGAAATGACTCTTATACAAAAGATAAGTTATCTTGACTCAAGCATAGATAATTCCTATCGTGAACCTACACACTGGCATCAAGCAGGGTGCTTTTGTCAGGTTTTTTCTATTATAGTCACATAAGGAATTGGACATTGGAATTGCTTTGAAACTAGTGAGGATATGAACAATCTAATCTGACTCCTAAAAACTAAACCCCATTCTGAAAAATACTTAATTACTGTTATTTGGAATCATGTTAATAAAAGTGAGAAACAATGGCCATGGGTAAAAGTACAATACAAGTTTCAGATATTTATCTTTAAAATGCATAGCCATGTCCAGTCATCAAAAAGTTCATTGATTCACTCTGGGATAGCATTCCTATTTTTATCACTTATAGAATACCTTTGAAACCGGCTTTTAAAACATTGCATGACATTTTGGTCATAATCACTATTTGATATTCATAATTTGTTTGATTCAACTTAATATGTGACTAATGAACATACAGCTTTTTTACAGGATGCAGGGCTTATTTGTCATTATCCCACACTGCATTTTATCAGGGACACATATGATATATCATATTTCAGCATAGCCTTTCTGTGCGTGTTTGAAACTCATATCACAAAAAACTGTAATAAATTCCACGTATGTCGCAATATACTAGATTCCTGAACCAGAACAGTATCAATAAAAACACCCGGTATTTTCTAGGACAAAATAAGAAATTGGAATTATTTGCTATTCTATTTATAGAATAGACATTATGTGGATGATGAAGACCACAGTGTATATACCACCCAAGCAGACTTCATGGCAAATGTCCTCCTGGACTGAGAGGCATTTATCCTCATCTATAATTGCCTAACCAGCCAGAGAATTTACATTGTTTTGAAATTACCATCTCAAAACAAAAGTTTTTCACACTCACTTTCAGTGATTGGTTATCAGTGGATATAACAAGTCCATCACCATCCACCGTTGGGGAGCCAATCAAGGTCAACAGCAAGTTGTGAGACCTTATTATCTTTGTCGTGATTTTAGTCAAAGTCCAAGAAAATTCTGTTATTACATTTGTAGAATTGGCAGTTGTGGTGGCTGGTAAAGGAGTTGTAGGCTGCACACTCGGGGTGGTGGTCACTGCTGGAGAAAGAAATATCAGAGTTCTAGTTGTGCTCATTGGAAGTCAGTTTTCTATCATGTTAAAGCTTTTCCAATGGTAAAAACCAGTTTGATTTATAATGAACTCCTTTTCATACAAAGTAATAATATGTAATCAATTCCTTTTCATACCATGACCTTCATTCCTTAAATTTAATTTTTAAAAAGCATTTTTACCAATTCATGTAAAATTCATCTTTACATATTTTATTTCTCAAAAAGCTAATTGGGGGCAACATGTCTTGTTCAAAAGAATATTCTGAAAGAAGGAGAAAACTTCAAACTATCTTCTCCCATTAAGACTATTTAAATGAGAATCTTTTGGGAGTTATGAGTGTGAGAAAAACTAAAATAATTTTTAATCATCACAATGGTCTATTGATTTTAAGCTATCTACAAAGACAGCTGGAGACAAGAAACAGCCTAGAAAGAAAGAATTAACGATCAATCCTTTAATTTCAGAAATAAAATAAAAAGAGATCCATAATGAAAAAAATGGAAGCTAAACTAATGGCATGCACTAAAGCTGATTCAAAGGGAAAACAGTGTTTCAAATTCTCAACCTCTAGTTTTAGGTAGTATCTTGAAGCAATATAAACAATAATCACTCAAAATTAATGTCGTTAAAAATATGAATGATTTTTTTAAAATCTGTGCCTAAATCTTACAAGGCCTCTCTCTTCACTGTATATCATTTTGTATCATATGCTTCATTCTATTCCTATTCTTACACAGTTTTAATCAAGCACAAATATCACAAGCTATTTTTGTTATGTTTAATTCAATCGGAAAACAATTGAGAGACATAAAAACTATGGGTATACTTGATAAATAGTTTTCAAGAGATGTTCATTCAAGATTTAAAAACATCTTAATACAGGGAACTACTCTAAATTCAAAGAAAGGGAAGGGTTGGGAAAAATGAAATTGTGGATAAAAAATAAAAAATGAATCTAGTCATTAGCGTTTATCCGACAAAGATTTTGCAAAACATGCAGATTTCATCAATGATTTACGGAAGTTCAAAGAATGAATACAGAGAAATTCCCTGCATCAAGACCACCTCTTCTAATTCCTGCATAACCAGAAACAAGACAACATTGCCTCTAAATGCAAACATCATAGAAAAGGAATTTTTTTTGGTGGAATAGTCCACTTCTTTATTCTGTAAAAAAAACAAAAACATTTTAAATAAATTAATACAATTCTGTCACTTTTGTCCACTCACTGAAAAGTAATGAATAAACAAATAAAATATAAAATTATATAATGGGGGTTTTCTAGATTTTGTTTTTTTTTGGAGATTTTATTTACGTTTGGGATGGTCTTAATTGTAGAGACCTCATACAGTAAAAATCACTGGTGTAAATGCTGGGGACAAAATTAAGGATGTAAAATATGATATATGGAAATAAAAGATAAAAAAATTAGCAAAAGACGTCTTAGTATTGAGTCTCTTAATAGGTCCATGCTGTGGCAGGCATACTATACCATCTACTAGGGAGGAGTTCTATGGGATGTGGAGTGGTAGGCAAATTGCCATTTTTTATGTAGGATGTACCTTGTGTCACAGTTTTAATAATTGGCATCACGTCTCTGAACCCCATCAAAACAGACAGGTTGGAAATAGTAGTCTTACAGGTGGAGACCTCATTCCAGCTGTTCCCTATCCTCATTGGGCGAGACTGCCCGTAAAAAAACATTGGCAGTGTCAGATGTGTGGAATTGCCACCAGAGACGCCATTGACATAAAACGTCAGAGTGGCACCGGGTGACCAGGATACTTGTAGATGGTATGTCTCTCCGGGTTGTAGAGTAAAGGGGAATTTTAGAAACCACCTGTTGTATCCAACGTGCAGCGACACTTCAAATTGATCTCCTTTATAAAACAGTTGCAGTCCCATATCTTTTCTTGTATCTTTTATAGCATCAACGATGTAAAGTGGGTTGCAATCGTCCTCAACATGAAGTTTTAACAGCAGTGTAAATCCTTTATTGCAAGTCAGCAAATATGACACACAGGGTATACAGGTCACTTCAACTGCATCATCCCCCTTATTGAATGTCATTGCATGATTGATACCTGTTCTAAAGTAAGGATTGCCTGTCACATACATGACTGCATCAGGAGTTTCCATGATACCATTCAATACTTTCAAAAATGTCAAATCATAAAATGATTTTATATCAGGATCCAGATTTTGGATGTCACAATTTCCAGGGGTGGGCAAAGTAGGTGCTGAAATTTGACATCATGTTTACAATTGCTTCATTCGAATAGACAAATTACATTTGCTTAGAACAAAACAAAAAGAACTCTTTTATGCTTAAAAAAGGCAGCGCATCAGTTCAAAAGTATTTATCATAATAATCTATTCAAGAAGGCATGTGTTGTAGTGTTGTCTGATAAAGATAATGGTTCAAGAATGTGTTAGTATGAATATTGTGAATAATTATGTTTAGTTTTAATGGAGACATCTATGTCATAAATTTGGTTGAATGCTTTCCTTATCTATTGACATTCAATACGACCGGGACAAATTAATGGAACAATTTAGAGACAATCTCAACTACACTGGGTTTTTAAGTATTCCCTACACCTTTAATTTTTTGTTAAAAGTTACAATCTATTTTAATTTTATATCGACTTGATATACATCAATAGTTGTTTGTTGTGTGCTGATGAAGTAAAGGTAGAGAAAATGGAACCTAATAAAGTACTTATTTTACCATTTGGATCTTGTGTCGTTTGGGGTCCATTCTTCAAGTTAGGCAGCCCGAGACCTGGGAAGAACAAAAAATTTGCAAGACATCAATTTGTCTTTTATTCAAGCATCATAAGGTGACAAAATTATGGTGTCAAAGAGGTAATAGCTGTCTATGGCCTACATTTGCTTGACCTACCTACATTTCCAAAATTACATGGAATATAGCGGAAGACGTTAACCTGCGGTGTCAAATTCTAACCAAACAGAATATGCAAAATCTTGAAAAATAAAGCATTATTATACCAGAAAAATATTATTTCAGTGTACTGACATATGTCAAAAGCCTTAAATTCAGGCTTTTGGCAAATGTCAGTTTGCTCAAATCTTATCTATCTGGAATAAGAACAGGGAAATATTGAATATTTTGATATTTAGTTAGCAATTTAAGAAATAATCTTAGTATTGAATGGGTAAAGAAAACATTGTTTTCTATCAATGACTAATATACTTGGATAACAGCAGAAAGAGAGTAGGACAAACAAGAAAGAAGATAGATGGAAAGAGTAGTTAGTTGAATAGATAAATATGAATATCCATAGGAAAAGAATAGAGAGACACCTCGCACAGATTGACAGAAATGACGATAAGGTAAAAGATCTGAACAAAAATAAAAAAGAAAGAGGGGAACAGGTAAAGACAGAGCACAAGAGTAAAGCAGATGCGCAAAAAGATATCAAAAGTTATATGATTGGGGAAAGTTGATTATGAATCATAACTTGCATGTGATGTTTATATTATTCAAAGCTCTTTGTGACCTAAGAGAAATTTTTATCAATTAGATGTATTAATATATGTGAACCATCACTATGGTTCGTTACACAGGTACAGTGACTAGAGTGGAGTTGCCACTCATAAAAACCATAATTGAAGTAACTTTAAGAATTCTTTTGTTGATGGTTTTATTTCTTTACTCCAACATCTTGAATATTCAATAAAGACGAAAAACACCTGGAATAAAGCAGAACTTAAAGAAAAGTCATGATCTTTAAGTTTGTGAGAGTAACTCCAGTTTTTCTCACATGTACCTTGTGTACCAAACCGTGGTAAAGGGTCACGTATTATTGGAGGCAAAAGTATCTGAAAAGCAAACAGAGCGAATGCATGATCAGAGGATGACAAAAATTTCTGGTGACACAGAAAAATTTGCACCTTTCTACTGATGTGTATATACTTACGTTTTCTAGTGATTCTTGTGTAGATACGTGTCCATAAATCAATTTCAAAGACTTTCATAACAGTCGTTGTATTTCCTTGGGGAGACTTTCCTAGCAGCAAATCACTGGTTACTGTGACTGCTGGGTGGGGCATAAACTTGGAAGTTCCTGAGGGCAAATTCATTTTATTTGAGTAAGCACTCATTTGGAATCTAAGGTCCATACTTTTTCCTCTTTATCTCTCTTATGTTAAAAAATGTCCAATATCTTTTCTTCCTATTAACTAACTGACTGTCTCGACTATATCAACAACAAAATTACAATAAATGACATAACTTGTTCTTTAATGTTTTTTCATATTTTCCATAAGTATTTCTCATTATCTCTTTCTCTTCTCATCTAAAATTACTTGCTCTATAACCAATGTTCTCTTCCTTTCTCTAAACATTCTTTCTTCTGTTTTATCTCTGCATCTCAACCTACAAAACATTGCGGCTAAAATCATAATACATCCATGCATCATCGGTATTCCTTGTCTTTCCTGGACGGAGAAACTTGGTTGAGGAATGCATGAAAGGAGGACATGGAGGATAAGGAATACATGTTAGAAGTAAGAATCTTTTACCATTGATAAGATTGTTGTTCAAGTGCACCTCTAGTCCTCCATTGGCAGACCAGGTCACATCCAGTGTGTACCAGTAAGTGCTCACAATCTCACATGGGAAAACCCCAATCAATGTGTCATCAGTCCTCTTGACTATGATTCTTATCTCTTTGCTGATGTAGCGAACTGTAAGACCTTTGCCTTGATTTGTCTCCGCTCCACTGGAGATTAATACCTGATGAGATATCATAATTCACAATTATTATTGAAAAGATGTCATTGTTTATTATCAATATCTATCCTATAGTCATGGGGCAAGCTTTGTATTTTACATTTCAGCTTTATTCAGTATACTTCAATAACTCTAGTTATCGAAATCAATTTGATATTATTATGTTTTATATCATCAAGATTTTTTTTCAGGATCAACATTACCCTATTGTAATTTGAAGAATTAAAAAAATAAATTGAATCAAGTTATTTGCTGAAATGTTTTTGTCAGTATGTGTAATTGTATTTCCTAAACCCATCTTTACTTTAGTTATGAATCAAACAGCTTTAGAAATTTCTGTCATGGTATGACTGTGGTGACAAAATGAAATCTGAACTAATATCATGAATGTATTTACTTGTTGTTGGTTGGTGATGTTTAAAAGAGAAAAGATGAGTCTGAAATTGAAACCAGATGAGCATGAAGACACGTCATCAATGCAAGGAACACCAGTCTTTCCAATTTTGATGTATGAGCCAGGTGTGTCGATAACGAGTACGGTTCCTGCAAACAATGAGAAGAATAACGTTGTAAGCTTAGCAAAGAACATG
>JAUEKZ010178106.1:0-27295 GCA_031471865.1 Melibe leonina | reverse complement strand
GGGGGGGGAAGAGTCGGGGTAATGATCAACAAATTAATTCTTTATCAGTAAACATAAAAAAATGTCCCAAAAAATTGATGAGCAGAAAAAAAAATTAAAGGAAGCAACCAGAACCAGCTTTGAAAAAATTGTTTTGTACTTTTATCGCTGACCTTCCCTTGCTTTTGTTGGTTGTTTTTTTTCCTCTTTGGCCATACATATTTAAAAATCAACATCTAATTTTAATCCACCTCTGAAAACATGTGACTGTATCTTTTATTACAAAGCAACTTATACTGTAAATTAAAGTGATTGAAACACAGGATGGCAATCCAAAAATTAGAAGCATTTTAGTTCTAAAATTCTAGGATTACATTGCAATGTGTAATTGTAACTACAGTACATAAAATGGTGAAACAACAGCATATATTGGCACAAAGGAGATTATAAAATGAGACAATCGGATAAAAGAAAAGATAACAAAAAACAAGGGTCATCTTACAAATGTTTCTCTCAATAATGAGTCTTCAGATTAAAATTTTATTTCTGACAGCCTATCATAGATTTGGAATAGTATGTACCATGGAACAGTCTAAAAATTCAATCCAGGAAAAGGGTTAATTCAATTAAACAAAAAAAAACAAAAAAACCCATCAGTAAGTGTTTTTTTAAAAAGCAACAATGTCCTTGAATTGTGATCTACCAACAATTGCATTTTATGCTATGATTTATTGTATGACTTTTACTTTTCACAACATTGACTTAGTAATCATTTTTGGACGGACAACTTGATATTAACATTTATCACTATGATTCCCATTGATTAATCATAGCTATCACTACTACTGTATGACTATTGATCAATCTGTAGCCTTCCATCATTGTTCAATTTAAGTATAAGATCATAACTGATCTACTTATGCATGATCAGTCATTACTGATCAATGTATGTATGATCATCGATCCAACATCAATTTATGTGCAACTATGTCCATCCATCACATATCAATTTATGGATGACTATGTCCATCTATCACATATCAATTTATATATGACTATGTCCATTCATCACATATCAATTTATGGATGACTATGTCCATCCATCACACATCAATTTATATATGACTATCTATCACTATCACATATCAATTTATGTATGACTATGTCCATCTATCACACATCAATTTATGTATGACTGATCAATGCAAAGCCATATATATGCACACTGACTGCTCTCCACTTACACTTGGCTAGGCTTTGTGTTCTGGATACCATATGCTTTTAAACCTGAAAAGGAGAACCCTAAATAAAAATAATTTTTCTTTCGCCACCATACTTTCTTGGTGATTTTCTGTGAGGTCTTGATTTTGATATTATAACCTATTCCATCTTTCACATAGGTATAGACAATGTATTCACCGTCTGGCAAAAGTTCCCCTTGCAGAGGTCTTAGGATGTTACAAAGCTTTGGGGATTCCCATGAAAATTCTGAACCACCTGTTCCATCTGTGACAATTTTATGTAGGGATTTTTGGTATACAATGTCTTGCATGGGGGGCCCAATGCCTAGGAAAAATAATGTGGTCTCTCTATGCGTAATCCGAGGATATTTCCTCCTCTCACTAATACTTTGCTTCCAGTGATCTAAGACCAAAATGAGATCTTGAATTGGGCCCAGGGAGGAACATTGCAGTCTTTCTTCTAAAGGGAAATGGTACATTGCATAGAACATGAATGCCTCAAGGTAAAGATATGCGTTTTGTCTCTGTGAAAGCTGATAAAAGCTGCGGCTCCACTCACCCACAAGTTGAAAGGTAAGCTCTGATGGGGGAGGGCCATCAATGAGTAAGACTGTTACAACGTTTGTCATCAGTCTGAGATCATCCATTGATACATAACGACTCTGCACATTGTGCAGTAACAAAGCATAACATTTTTTCACAATGTCAATCTTTCCATCCTTTTTGCATCTCAATGCATCTGAAAGAGATCCAGCTCTCTTGAAGAGCACCATTCGGGATCTGTACAGGCATTTCTGCTCCTCAGAGAGATCATGTGGCACAATATCAGTGCTTTCTCCAAAACGCTCACAGATAAAAACCTTCAAACTCAGGAGCTTCTTTCTACGTTCATCATCAAAAGAACTCAAAGGGTTGGAATCAATTTCCACTTTCACCTGCAAATCATTGTCATCTAGCTTACGCAATGTTTCATTGCATTTTGCATGCAAAGTTTTGAGGAAATCATTTTCTTCTTGGGATAAAAAATCTAGTTTTCCAAGTTTAAAATTTTTTTCAACAAGGAATTTTTTAATGCTTTTTTTAGATCCCAACCATTTACACCCGTGCAATGCATTTATAAGAAGTTCAACAGATTCCAACTCTCCAAAATAGCCAGCCAGATTGACCTCACCGTCAATTGATGTCGCCTCCCTCTCACTTTCCACCTGCTCTCTTTCGAACAAACTGACACACCTGTCACATACAAGGATGAGTTCTTTTAGATCAGTCTTTGTCAATTCATCAGGTTGCTGGAGTTTGTTCAGTAGTTGTGCTTTGAACACTTGAGCGTAGGTGTCCCATAAGTATGATTTGTCTGGAGCCAACACTACAGCTTCCTTTGAAAACTTCTCTGCCTTTTCATAGTTATTTTGCTCAATATGAAATCGAGAAACCTGCTGAGCAGTGTAAGGGTCTTCGTTCAGTTCATACAATTTTTCCATGATTTCAACAGCTTTCTCTGTTCCTTCTTTCTTGGCAACAGAAAGAATGAGAGGTGAGAATTTTTTCTTTTTGACACTTTTTTCTTTTAAGCCACGTTTCTTCACAACATTGGAAATAATGCTCTGAAATTTTGTCATTTCTACACTTTTCTCTCCAAAAACATTCACACTCAAAAGACTTAAGAAGATATTGCCAATACTCTCCCCCGTCTTGGCAATGATGAAATTAAGAATGTGTTCAGCTATAAGTTTATTGAAAACACGGATTGTCTTTCTTTTATCTTGGCGTGAAGACAAATTAAGCAAAACTCTGAAACTCTGGCTGACATGGCATTCCCATTTGGTTTTGCGAACCTGTGAGCAGCTTGTTTGAAAAACTGGTTCAGAATGGAAGCCTAATTCTAATACCGTGTCTAAGCAGGAAACATGAATACAGTTGAAATCAATGTCAAAAGCATTTATCAATGAAACCATTTTCAAAATAATTTCCTCTCTCTTATCATGAATATGCTCCACAAACTTTTTGACAGTGTTCTGGATGTATTGTTTGTTGAAATTGGTTTTGAGAATATTAAAGGAGATCAAAGACGTTGGGTCATCATACCGAGACTTAAGATCTGCGTACCTTCTTTCAAACCAAGCCAGTTCATCTTTATTCAGGAATTGTTTGAGAGTAACCATTGTAAGTTTCCGTTTGTCTAAAGGAACAAACACAATCCTGTAGCAAACAAGAATGACAAAAAAGGCATGATTCCTTATTATATTGCCTCTAACTTTTTTTTCCAGACTTAACCTTATATCAAACAGTTTTTCCTCTTCTATATGGTCCAGGAGAATCAAGACAGGTTTGGAGAATTTCTCGTCCTTAAAAAGAAACAACTCCATCAGGTGATCAGCAGTCTGATCTGTGATTTTCCTCACAACACAGCATCTAAATTTTTTCCTGAGATTCCAAAGGACTTGTCTGGCTGAGGTGCTACCCCCCGCTCCCGGCTCATGGAACAAATAGATGGTCACTATCTTCTCTTCCTCTTCAGGGCCACACTTATTCAAAGCATCACAGACTATCTGGTTCAAATCATTCTGAATTGTTCTGGGACAGACATGGTCGGAGTAAAAATTCAGCCACTGGACTTCTTTGCCACAATAAAAAGCCTCTTCTGCATTTTTTTCTCTTTCTTCAAAGGCCTTGCTATCCTCATTTGGAAGGCAAGGATCCAATGCTGACACCACTTCCAGGTCTTTCCATTCATTAATTTTCTTTTTCTCCACCAACACCATGCCGTCATTAGAACAAGGGATCTGCCATTGGTCAATATCGTCCTGTCCACACCAAGACATAATATTGTTGTTGACCTGATCCCAAGGTAATCCCATAATGCATCGATCTACAAGGTCCTCACTCCTTACTTTGTTTCTGACCTTAAAGGTTTGTTGCCACTCTATACCACTTGACTTGGAATCAGATAACAGAATCCACTGCTGTGGGAAATCAGTCAGTGTCTCTTCGCATGCTTCCACTAAGATTTTATTTGGAGAAAATAAACAGATGACAACTAATACTCTTTCCATGCAGCAGGTTTCAACATAGTGCTGTAGTGCCTTCTTAAATGCTTGTCGTCTTTCCACATTCCAGTCTGTTGGATTTATCTCTTCATTATTTTTTGAACCATTACAAAAGATCCAGTTCAGTGTGTTGCTCTCAACCAGTTCCGCCTTTAAATTCATGATTTCTTGCTTGGTCTTCTGTCTCTCATCAAAGTCATTGAGGGTGGCCACTTTCAGCTCTTCTTCTCCTTCTTGATCAAGCGTATTAAAGATTCCACCTGTGCAATTTTTGTGCTCAAAATCAAACACAACCTCCGGTTTAAGTTTCTGAACAAATTGAATGCTTTTATAGTCCATTGGCCAGTGACCAAGGGGGCTTAAAAGAAGAAAAATATAAATGTCATCATCTATAGTAGGGCAGCCACCAGTCAGGTGATTACGTAACTTGTTCACAGCATTATGTTTTGGTGCACTGGTATCCCGTTCCTCCCTAGCCCTCTCTTTTAGCACTTCTTCATGTATTTTGGTGTTGCCGATCATTAGCTTAGGTTGAACAAACTCTGGCTTTCCTGTATTAGAGAACTCAAAGCAAGGGTCTGAAGTTTTAAACTTCTTTCTTAGACAAGGCATTCTCTCCGCATTGAGCTTTATCTTGTCATTACCTTCTAATGAACTTGCTGGAAGAACATCTAGCTCTAAAACAAATCTCTTCTCATTTTCTGAAAAACTAGAGCTTTGTACAGGAACTCTACGGAGTTTCCTGATTGCATTTCTAACACTGGCTTGTTGAAAAGGGAAAAATAAATTAAGAAACACGTCATCAAATTCATCAAAGGAAAAATTAAGCCCTTCAATCTGGCCTTTGACAGGCTTTTCAAGCTCAGGAGAAATACCAAAGTAAACAGTACCATTCTGCCTACTATTGATGCAAGCCGTCACAAACATTGCACTCTCAGCCAAAATATGGTTCTGCCTTTTCTCTTCCACCTGGGTATCAAGGGTATGAAAGTTTCTGATTGGGACAAGCTTAGAACGAATGGTAGAGACACTTGTATCCACCCAGTCCCTGAGTCCATAGCATTCCAATGGATCAATTTCACGATTGAATGAGCAAAGTCTTTGATATTTTCTATCCGGTTCAACTTTAGTTGTATATTCTTGGATTATCTTTCTCATTTTAAACTTTTGACCATACGTTATTGAAGGCATCATTTCCTTGATGTCATTATCACTCATGTCAAGCAGTACAGCTCCTGATATATCCTCCGTCTTTATTTTCTCCAGGCAACTGATTGGAAGATTTGCTTCTAAAAATTTTTGCTCCAAAAAAGCTTTCAGTTGATGAGGAGAAAAGTCTTTCAACTCTTTATTCCAACCTGAAACAAATATTGGTTTATTCATTACCATCAAATAAATTGTCTCTCTTAGCAGACATTACACACATAAATACTGACTGTTGCCATTGCATTGTAGCACTACATCATTTTTCATCTCCGATATAAAATTTTATGTCAGTTTTACAATACAAATCTAAAAATGCAATCTTTCCGGACAATTTCAAGGTTATGATTGACAAAGAACTTGTTAATATGCATTATGTTTATGACTAACCATTTTTATCTACAGATTTGCAATGATTCCTCTTTCAATATCATTACTTTTTGTTGTTTCCATAACATTCCTATAATGCCTTTTCCATTTGGTTTGAATTTGTAATAGCTCTATATGCAAAATGTGATCCTTTTCCTAAGAGCTTTTAAAGGCTTCCAGCCTACAGCCTCTGGAGTAAACATGATATGAAATGATAAAAGAATCAACTGATATCCATTGATGCCTTTTCTAACTAGTGTGTAGAAACACTCTGTGGGATTGGAACCAAATGTTTTACCTCTAATGTAAAAAATATTGGCCTTGGCAGGTGACAATGATGTTGACATTGACAGCATTTCAATGACCATAACAAGAAATGGAAATCTTCAGGCATATGAGTCCTTGGAAGACATTTTAAACATATTAACTCATTCTATCAGAGAGAAAAAATAAATAGTTCTTATATCCTAATAATAGTGAGTGAGATTGTGACTATGGCTGTGACAACTTTTTTGCTGTAAAAAAAACTATATACTTATATAAATCCTATTATAATGCAGCAATGGCAGGGACATGTTAGCACTAAAATACTTTTTTATTGGGGATGACAAAAATATAAAAATTCACATATCCACAGAGTTTTGTACCCTAGTTTGCATAGGTAGGCCTATTTAAAATATTCGTAAAAATTGTTTAAAAAAGGACTGCTGCTTTATTTTTGGCAGCTCAAGAAATTCAAACTGAAAGGCACAGGCTGTCAGTGGGAAACCACTACAACAAGTATAAAGCAGTAAAAAATACCACAGTATTTACCGCAACAAAAATCACAGAAGTTGCTTGCCTAAAAAAGGAATATAGAGGCAGTATTTTCATTGCTCAGTTCTGACCAGATGGGAAAGCCCAATTAAAATTGTCTTTTTGTATACCCTCATAATTGCACTCCCATAGCAATTTTTACATCCCCATGGCTTCTAGTTCAAGCAAGTATATGGTATATCCTTGTTATTGTTAATGTTAAGATTCCATACACAAAAGAGGTAGAACAAACTGCATGAAGAACCAACCTGAAGACTTTTCCCTGCTAGGGGATGACTGCAAGCTGTTGACTTGTTCATTTGAATTGATTTTGGCCAGGTTTCTGAATCTGAACTGTGCTAAGAAATAGATCAACAATATAAAACTTTTTTTCCCTTTTTTTTTTTTGCAGTTACAGCTCTGGGCCCATTCATAAATGGAGAATAAGGGTAAACCATACACTCTGAAACACTAAAGTAACATATAAGCCATTGTGTTTAGTCCATGGTTGAAAACAAATGATCTGTCTAAAGACTGAAAACCATTTCCAAAACTGACTCAGGCTTTGAACAAATAAAAAAAAAGCTTGCAACAACATCTTAAACACAAAATCATCTTTCACGTACCTTAACGAAATTTGTCAGTCTCGCTTTACTGGTGTGCCTAGATTATCATAAAACATCAAACAATTTCTATGTAATAAATCATTAGTGGTTAAAGGATACAGTATCTTTTTTTTCTTAGAAGTTACATCCTCTTTGCTTTTAATTTCAATCCTGCTGAAATGCTGGCAGATGAAGTCTTGAAGGTTTTTGTTGTCCCAGGGAGTCTGTCCAAAAGCATTCCTGTCTTCAAGACATGATCTTATTTCTTTGAGAGTTGTGTAAGAATTTTGCTTTTCTGTGAAGTTTTCATTTAAGGCCACACGAACTTTATTTTCATAATGAGATGGATCCTCTGGGATAGAATAAAAAAATAGAATTGAAAGATGAGAAAGATCTTTCAAGAGCAATTAAAAATTATTAGCCCCATTCAAATAAGAATTTTGAGCTACAAAAGAACTTGGAAATGATATAAGATATTTTGATTTATACCTAGCTTCCTACCTAAGAGAGGCCTTACAACTTACTGCTATATATCAAATGTGAACAAACCTTTTGAAATAGATTTTTGAAGTCTGCAATTTAATAAAAAAAGTAATTCTAATATTTTTGTCTTTCAGGAGCACTAATAATTTAAATTCCAAAATTTTTACACATCTCATACAAATCATAAACCTTCGACTATTCTTTGATGCAATCCCAACAAAATTAAGAAATTGCATGTAACACACTAAAAGTTGTTTTTTTCTTTCTAGTTTTTCATTTGAAGTGTAACGCTAGGCCTGCAAAAACGGATTCAGATGCAGTAAAAGATGAAAAGCACTTTGAGTCTCAGTCAAAACTGATTTGAAAGGAGACACCATACCACGATTTTTATTTGTACAGAAGTATAAGGCCTAGAGCTGTGGTGAAAAAAAAAAGAATACCAGATCTAGACATCCCCAACCTCTTGATTTAAGTTGCTCTTCTTGACATTGGTGAAAAACTTTCCAATATTAAAATTTTCCCAAACTGTTTTCATCAAAAGCAAGATTGAAAAATCAATTATGAGAGACGGTTATCCCTTTCAGCTGTTCACTTTCTCATCTATCATTCAAGTCATAAAACCAATACCTAACAGAACTCTTTCACAAAGCATTATCACAATACATTCCATGTATTTGACAGAGGATGAAAATGACCTTACTACATTGTCTAGCCTTTAAGAATCCAATCATAATCGAATTGTCAGCTGGATAATCAATCATTCGATTCACCTCATCACCCGTCATATTACCAGATTCTTGGTTAACGAAGGAGACTGATATATGCCCTTAATTATCAAAAAATGTTAATGAGGTGTCCATCCTACCTTTAGCAAAGATAGCTGAATCAGCCTGTATTTGAGTTTCTTCAATGGTGTGGGCTAGATCATTGTAGTAATCAAAACTACATGCCCTCAAAGCTTTTATGAATGATCTGAAAGAAAACAAAATGAGCTCTCAAATCATACAAGTATCTTGCATTCTCTCTCTGCTCTACCCAGCTCTCTGAGCTAAGTCCAAAAGATAGAGGCAAATGTAAAAAGTGAATCTCTGATAAAGATATAAATACTTTACTAAATATCAAACATTCATTAATTTTATCCTTATCCTTATCAAAGGAATGTCACTTATTATTGTGTATCACAATAATCTCATAGTCAAGACATTTTCCTCTAAAGTAATATCCAACAACTGATTTCCTTCTAACACCTGGTACACTAAAACTATGACAACATATGTGTGGCACTTACTCAAAAGGTTTCTTCTTTGAGGGTGTTCCCTTTAAAACTTTCAGCAACTTTTTAAACGCCTCCTCATTGGTCTCTGAGTATTGTTTCTGGCAACCCAGGGGTAAGACTCCAAACTGAAAAAGCCAACATATAATTTGGGCAAATCAATCACCAATAAAGGAATTATGTTGTTACAATTTTGAGTTAATGTACAGTGGAATTGCTTTAAACCGAAAGAAGCTAAACCAAAAAATGTCATAAACTGCAAAGAATTTGATAACTTGTACAAGTTTCTTCTTGGTCTTTGCACCATTTCGTACGATAAACCAAAATGCTTCTAAGCACTACTGTCATTAAACCAAAACAGCTTAAAAGGGTCTTCCCTTTTCCTATAGTTCCATCTTCTACCTTGGGCTTGACCAGCAGCGGAAATCACACAGACAGTGTAAAGAGAAGAAAGCAGGTGGAAAGGGGAGGTAGGAAAGAGGGGGTGGTGGGGGTGTAGAATCATGCAAGTAAGATATACCCGCTCACTCGTTGTTAGGCCTATGAGCTCATTGGCTTTTCAACAGGAGATGGGTGTGTAGATAGAAAAAAGGCACTTGCTCTAAATTAAAATGCCTTTGAATTTTAAACTGAAATGGTCTAGAAGGTCCCAAAGGTAACTCCACTGTACTTTAAAACTGTATTTACCTGTTTTTGTATAAATCTTAAAGCATAGTCCTACACCATATTCACATATCAATGCAGACAAACATCTCAATAATTACCACATACATGAACACACAGGACTACAATCATTGAAACATGATGAACACACCCAAAAACAAAATAACGAACATAAAAAGTAAAATAAGGGGAAAATTAATTTGCTCACAATATAATGATATCGGGAAGCAGCTTGGACACTAAACCCTCCGACATAACAAAGTAATTAATTTAACAAGTTACAGGTTTCTAAGCTCCTATGGTCAGGCGTGATAGCCTAACTGGTAGCGACGCAACACAGAATCCGGGGGCTCTGCTTCGATTCCTACCAGTGGCACTTCGGTTTTTCATAGGGCAACGAAATTTAATCCAATTGCCTCACCCCACCCATGTGTAAAATGGGTACCAATCCACAATTTGGGTTGGGGAAAGTTATCTGTGATAAACCAGCATCCTATCCAGAGGGTGGCAACCATTGTCATTTGTCTGTTTCACGCTACAAAAAAACGGTGTAAGTCTCTAAAGTACTTTATGGTGAGAAATCCAAAGGAAATGTAATAATAAAAACTTCTCAAAGGTGATCCAATGTACTCTTTTACAATTACACCACTTGCCTCATAATAAGACTCACTAGAGGGTGATAGTAAAGTTAATGTGTAACTAATGACCAAGCGATAGGTGCTGCGCCAAGTCCCTTGTTGAGATGCATCTTTGGCCACTTCTCAAACTTCCTTATATTTATATTTATATTTCTTCCCTCTACTACTTTGTTGATCACTGACCCAGTTTTATACACCCATATGTTTCTTATTTCAATGAAGGAATTGAAGTGCCCTAGAATTTCCCTTGGTCAATCTGAACTTAAGTGTCTAAAAACACAGGTAAACTGCAAAAGTGAGTCCGAACATTAATCCGCCAAGCAGACAACTGATAACAAAATTGCCACTCGATATTGTCATCAATATCAAATTAAGTCAAAAGAATTTTATTTCTCATATGAAAAAAAATCAACAACACCTGGGCAAAATTGTGCTTGCTATTTATACAGATTTGTTTTACAAAAGCAAATAACACTGTGATGTGAATGTTAGGCAGAGCTCTTACGAGAGCAGATCATTGATAAAATATACTCCAATCTCACGCTCAACACGCTTACACAACTAATGGAGACTAAATTTTGGTAGTGGCATTATCATAACTTCAAGTTCTTGATGAACAAGTTTGTTCTCCCATTATATTACTGCATTTCAAAGCATATCATTTGTAAAATACTTTTTCCAGCGAAAATCTGGCTGCATCATCATGACTAATATCATTGTTATCCGCTAAAATACTTTTTTTTACCTGGATCAAATGTGGCACAAGTTCCTTGACACAGATTTCTCTTTCAAGTGTATTTTGATTCTTTCTTAGCCGTTCCCAATCCCTTGCATTCATGATTATTAATTTGTGTGCAAAAGAGATTGATAAGGAACAACAAATAGTTATAGGACAGACATTGTAAGTTTACATGGACTGTGGAATTTTCTTGGAATAGACAATTTCCTTTTTCGGGTCAACCCTGGAGTTATTTTTAGTGAGGTGAGAATTGTACGGATAGCTAGAGAGTTGAAGCGAGATTTTACGTCAATGCAGCCGTTAGCAGTGGGAGCACAGAACACTGTGATTTCCCATATTCTATTGGCCATCTAAGTTAATCTAAGTTAGACCGCTTGGACATGGAATAGATAAAGAGATAGTACAGATATAGATAGATAGACTATGAGTGCCATTGCAGCAAATAGGCTACGGTGTTAGTATCTTCCTTCAGCGCTTTTTTACCTCCTACTTTTTCTTTTTTTAAGTCTTGGGGCCACTGGTAATCCCTCCCCCCCCTCCCCCCCTTCCACTAGGTATTATTGTATACCGGTATGGTTATATTTTTCTTATTATAGTATCTAGATGATATGAGGAATACAGAAACAAAATGTTTGCTTTAAAAAAAATTGCACGTCAAAGAGTTATGGCCATTAAAAGGTCGCCAAGTGCATTTTTTCTCGAGTTTCATCTTTTTACCTAACCTGTCTTTTAGTTAAATATGTATCAATTTGGACATCTGATAGCTCAAAATGTTAAGAACAAAATTCCCTTTTATTTGATGTATTACATGGTATGATACAATATATTTACCATGCTCTGTTGATGTAAAACGGTTGAAAAAAATGACATTTTCGATTTGAAATTTTTATTTACTTCAAATATTAGATTTAACAAAAAATAGAATGTGCACCTTGATTATGTGTGCATTTAAAAACTGCTCCTATTATCTAACGTTCATCTAAACCCTATACTTTGTATTAATAATACTATTATACACATTTTTTGTAACCTCACCCCCATTATCAGCATTTCGTGTCAGGCTCAACTTAGGACCTATAGTCCGGGGCCAACTGGTTGATAACCCAACCCCGACCCCCTCCTTTCCCACTAGGAATTTAATGGGACTAAGTGTTTCAGTCACTAGATGATTTTAGGACTTCAGAAGAAAAAAAGTTTGCCTCCCCGCAAAAAGTTGCATGTTAAATAGTCATGGCCCTTGAAAGGTCATTAGGTGCATTTTTTTCTTCGGATTTTAACATTTTACCTGCCTTTTTGTTTTTAAAATAAAAGTTTCAATTTGGACATGTACTAATAGCTCAAAATGTGTATGATATTCGGGCTATCTAGACAATAGAAACCTTAACCATTTCTTCAATGCTAAGTTTATTTCTAATCATACTATTTATCTATAGATAGAGTCCTAAGACCTCTTTATTAACTATATACCGTAGTCTAGAGACAGGCTTCATAAATCCGTCAAAATTTGCCGGTTCTTATCCCACATGAATCAGATTTCAGTGAACTGACATATGCCAACAAAAAAAAACCCTATAGATTTCTGCGCGCTGTTTTTGGCATAATGATGCAACAAACAAACAGCATAACCTTCATTCAAACTACATCACGCGATTTTTTAATAAGCACAAATGGAAAAGATTGAGACAGTGTTTTGCTTGATTTTGTAAACAATCACGATGGTTTTTTCAAGACTGCTGACTCTTGATGTTAATTGGCTTTATCAGTAAGATACAACTAGACGTCTAGATCAGTGGCGGATTTACCTCTAGGACACAGTGGACACTGTCCCCCCAGCTGTCTCTAAACCTAATTTCATCTACATATTATTAGAAACAACATCAAAAGTATTATTTCTTTTAGGTTAGTAATAGTAAAGGCAAACAATCGCGCACGCTATTTCATGATCTTCCACAGAGAGGGTTAGTAGTAGTCCACTATTATGCAAATTTTGGCTGACTTTGTGCCGCGAGGCAAGACCACAGACTAAAGTTATTTTTAGTCTGTGTGGCAGACAAGACGTGCAGCCCAAGATGTGCTTTGGTGCAGCCACAGACTCTGTGGTGCAGCTTTATGAAAGTGAGGGCTGGGCGAGTTCATTAATGTCTTAGTGATGAGCAAGATCTTCGTTACCTTAAGGTTTTAACTAAGTTTTAACCAGGGACACAATTTCAATGTGTCCGAGAATGATGCCTGATCCCCCTCACTATTTCCTTGGTAGTAGATAATGGTATCGTCAATAGTTTGAAGAAGGCAGAGGAAACGTAGACTGTCATAATGAACAATCGTTGGGACACTTGGTAATGACCTAGATTTGGTGAGTTCGGTTCTATTTTGGGAGAAAATACACGTTGTTTTTATGCTGTTACCATACTGTTATTGTTACAATGTCTTTTACTTCATTTGAGCCTGCTGTGAACGAGGTAAAGCCCGTTAGAAAAACTTTGCATTATTATTATTATTATTATTATTCAGGCAATGAATCTCGTAGACTTTTTTTGGTCACAGAATTCATTTGCATGTTTAAATGAAGAAGATAAACTATATACGCATGAAATGTTTGCTTGTTTGTTTGTTTACACACTCACTAACCTATATGATGGATGTTTTGATGGAAAAGTAAACAGATATTTCTTAATATCCTTGTACTTGTATTACGACAGATTAAAGAGGGTTAAAATTAGTGTTGGTATATTTTGCTTTTAAAAGCTTGTTATTTCACAGTGACAGCATTTGGTCTTTAGCACTGGATATACTGATGTGAAACTAGAAACTAGAAAATTACCAATTCAGCTCGACACACCTAAATAACGCTGTTAAATATCACACACTAGGAATTTTTAACCTAACTGTTGTATTTACATGATTTTGTAATGTGTCCACCCTCATGGTTTAGACTAGATCCGCCACTGGTCTAGATAGAAGCAATCAATGGTAATTTCAATTCAAAAGCAACCTTCTTTTTGGAACATTGAAAGGCGTAATTAATCTCGACCAAGAACGCTAGATCTGTGATCGCGACACTTAATTTTTGGCAAACAAGTGGATTCATACTCTTCAGATGTCCAACTGATTGACAAAATATGTCTTATAGACTCCCCCGGGAGAGGTGTGGTGCTGTGAAAAAGAAATAGAAACTTGCTGGGCCACAATCTGTACAGTTTTTAGGTTATTTATCATTGTCAAATTATCTGTTAAGAAGCAACCTTTTAGTCTATTTTCGGTTATTTTTAATGCATATTCCTAAGTTCGCACTTAATGATCTGTCAAGAACAATAACTCTGTGATAGCGACACTTATTTTTTGGCAAACAAGTGGTGTACCGACACTACAAAATAATGTCGTTTGGGTTTACATTCTTACATTGTCATTAAAAAAAGCATAATTTATCCTAATATTTTTTTCTCGTTATTTATATGCATATTAGAGTGGATTTACTTTCTCTTGAAACTTATGTGAACTGTTATTGAAGCCCCATATCCTTTTTTCCCCTTTAAACTTATTATTTAACAATTAAAAGAGCCCATTTCTTGCTTCGAACCCATGTGCCATTTAAAGGGGAATAACTCTATAATGGCGACACTAAATTTTTGGCAAACAAGTGGATCCATACTCTCGAGGAGACTAACTAACTAAAAAATATAGTCTCATAAGATCCCCAAAAAGGATGGAGGTGTATTGAAAGTTGAAAGGGGGAAATGGCGATATGCTGGTCCAAAATTTGTTCATTTTAAAAAAGATGTTTTCGTTAAATCATCTTTGAAAATTACAAATTTAATCCCTTTTCGATTCGTCTATGTGTATGAAAATAAGGATCTTACCTTTTTTTCGCTCAGGCTTTTGGCATATTTTAGTTAACTGAAATCTGATTTATCTGGTATAAGAACAGGTAAATCTTGGAGATGTTGGTGTCCTTAGTAGTGAAAGGGTTAAGGTACCGAACGCTTTATTTGGCAACTACTTCTCATTGATATTTTAATGGGAGGATAAGACAGACACACAAGAAAATATTCTGTAGGGGAGGGGGCTACCTAATACATTTGTCTATCTATCTAGACAGTCTCCACGATAAGGCTACTGTTCGATCTAGAAGAATTCACCAGACGCGTGTGTCTTTTCAATCGGATGTGCTCTTTACTGGGGTCACATAGGATGTGATTGTATCATGTGTGAAAATTGGGAGATATTTTGCTTTTATGTAATTCTGGTCTACTGATGTGCTAGATCTAGTCTAGATAACATAAGCTGCAGTAGCCTATTCTATACTATACTGGGAGACTTATTATGTATAATAATATTCAGGAGAGAAAGAAAGAGACACACACACGCAGAGAGAGACAGAGAGAGAGAGAGAGAGAAAGGGGGGAGAGGAGAGAGAGACAGAGGGAAAGTAAAAGAGTGACAGAGAGAGAGAGAGAAAGAGAGATAGAGAGAGAGACAGAGAGAGAAAGAGAGAGAGAGAGAGAGAAAGAGAGAGAGATAGAGAGATAGGGAGAGAGAGGGAAAGAGAGAGAGAGACAGAGAGACAGAAGGGGGGGGGGGGGGCTCTGTGGGATTGATGGACGATATTAGAAAGTCCGAGGTGTATGTATGCATCTCGGAAAGCATACACAGCCCTGGCAATGCTTCGAAGTATGGATAGCAAGAGAGAGAGAGAGAGAAAGAGAGAGAGAGAGAGAGAGAGAGGGGGGGGATAATAATGCAGTGGATCTGTTGCTCTGTGGATGAAATGTTGCTTGATCCAAGTTACAAACTACGTAACTAATAGCTCAGGCCTATTATAAGGAATTATGACCAGGTATCTACCAACTACCTACACCTTTTGCATCGCATACGACGTTCATATAATGACATAATAATATGTACATCTAAATGCAACAAAACCCAGTGCACAATTTACACTACATTGCGTTGATGTCGGCAACTTAGCCTAGATTTGAGCTTTACATGCAGTAGCAGGAATGTGAGTTGGCACACACACGTAGGCTAAAACATCTCTGTACAAACACACACATGCACACACACATGCACACACACACACATACACACACACACACACACACACGCATACACACATACATCCACACGCACATATTATACACACGCACACACAGACAATCACACACACAGACACACCAGACAGCCCAACCCAGACAGACAGGCAAACACACACAGACTAGCCTACAGACAGGCAGGCAAACACGTACAGTTGAATTGCACAGCAAGCGCCCCCTCGCGCCAACGTACCTACTTGCAAACGGATGTGTGGTCTGCTCGCTTGCTCTCCGAAAACAATAACTCTAGCACTTCGCTATTTTTTATTGGGATATTCATTTGAAATTAGTCTAATTCTCGACCTTGGATCATGTTATTGGACGTTTTTCTCCAACCATCAATTATAACAGCTGGTTACGGATGACTTCGTCGTAATGCTTGGTGGTGAGGTCTTACTTATTGTTCTTTTTTTTTTTTTTTTAAAGCTCCTCTAAGAGAGCCATTTTATCTTTGGCAAGGTGGGGTTATTCTAGGGTCTTATATACGTATCTACTGAGTACAGTGTGAAAATCTGGCTTTAAAGACTCGTATTGCCATGTTTAACTCGTGCAAAGTAAAGAGTCGTCAAATTATTTCAAATGGGGTAAATCTTTTGATTTTGTGCTGCCAAGGATCATTCCTATTGTTTGCAACAGTTTTTACTTAGACTCAGCTAAACCCTCAGTGGCCGCCAAGGACAATGTTCTGATCAAGTATCGATACCTATCTCTCCTAAAAATTGTAAGCTTATCTCATTATCTATCTGTGGAAAAAAAATCAAGAGAGTATTGTTAGAAATTGTTGAAAATTTTATAGTTCTGTAAATTCAAATTTACTGAGGATTTTCTAAATTCCCCTCTTACTTCAGTGGTGATCCCAGATTGTCACACTGGTCATTTGGCAAGTGACAGAAATGTGGTGAGCAAGCACTGAAAATCACAAGAAATAAGCCAAACTTGAGCAACGTGCTGTGCAGAAACGAGATAAAGCCAAAGAAAGCAGAAAAATGGAGAAACAGAAAAACAGAAAATAGACCAGAGTGGGGTTCGAATCGGGGACCCAGCTACGGCACCCATGACCTGGCCGGCAGCACAAGACAGCGAGCTAGCCACTTGAGCTGGAGGAGATAGCTCATTTGGTAGGGTTAGATAAATAAAAAAGGTTTCAGAGAAAGATCTTGCATCAATTCCCTGTGTTATTAGTTCCATGTTGATAATAGACAGTCTGTATAGACCTATTATCTAGATAGAGTTAGAAAATAACATTGCCGATAAATCAGATGGTTTTGTCGTTAGGTGCCGTGCCCACTGCTGATGGCCAGGTTTCTCTTTGGCTGGTCCCTACCCTCAACACTTGATTTTAACCCTTTTACTATGGGGTCCAATTCTAACCAAACAGAACATGCATCATGCAAAATCTTGAAAAATATTGCGTTATTATACCAAAGAAATATGATTTTTTACTTGACTGACATATGCCAAAAGCCTGAATTTGGCATATATATCAGTCTTCTGGAATCTTATTTATATATAAGAACAGGCAAATATTGAGGATTTTGTTTAGACTGTAGTTTGAGAAACAATCTTAGACTAGTAATAAATAAGGAAAATACATTTTTCTTATCTTGCCATCACTGCTCACTCACTAAAACTTTGTCAGTTGTCGTTATTCTCACCAAGTTGTAAATAATTCTGACTAAATTTCTTATTCCCATTGCCTCTCTGGGAGGTAGGTTAGGGAATTGAATTAATATCACAATTTTCATTGGCTGCTACAAAATGGTGTTAAAAGTGCAAGGTTTCTTAGATATAGACGTCCACTCCTGATGTCATATTTGTTTCTTAGTAAAATCTCACTGCATAATTTCAATTTTAGGTAAATAAATTGAAAAAAATAAGAAGAATATCGGTACTAAGTTTCAGCTGAAAAGTCCATTTTACTTCTGCTGAAAAATAGACTTGACTATAGATAGAGATCAACATTGTTTCGTAGACTCATTGCTCATCACATGTTGTCGAAAAACCACACGCTGGCTCACTCACTTACCGTTGGAGTGATGGGAGGCTAAAAGCAAGTCTAGAGTCACTAACCTAACAGCAGCCATGAGGCTATGCGAGGCCAGGCCACAGTGTAGATCTCTATATATAGAATGATTCTTATTGCTGTCTATTATCCCTTTCACAGCAAGATCTGATTCTAACCCAACTGAAAAATGCAAAATCTAGAAAATGTATTTGTTCTTGTACCAGATAAATCAGTTCACTGAAATCTGATTTGATTTATCATTTATCTTTGGTGTCCTGATCAATGAAAGGGTTATCATGGGCATTGCCGCTCTACAACATTTTAATCTCTATCAGTTTCCCGGATTTTGAAAGAGTTTTGTTTTAAAAAATAGCACCCTGAGCACGGCCAGTGGTTGGCTTGACGTCCTCTCCTTTATGATTGAAAGATTTAAAAAAATTCTAAATCATCTCTCATTTGAACATCGCTGGCCTGGTGCATGTTGAGCTGTTCGTATTACCAAGCTATCAAGCTATTGGCACTGATAAAAACTTGGAATGTGCGCTGTAATAATTGTACTCTCAACAAACAAAACAAAACAAAAATTACTGTTTTGTGTTGGGGTCTCTGCCTAACAGGATTTAAAGACAAAACAGGGTGTGCACAAAAGCGCTCCTTCATTTAAATTATTCATCACAAGAGTTAAGTGAATATTTTTATATACCAGGTGTGTAGAGTAGCAGAAATTAAGAAAGTTTTATGTGATATGGGTTGATTTTACAGACAACCGATGTAATTCTCTTGTTGCCTGGCAAACACCAATGTGATAATCAAGCTCTTTATATACTTACTGCAGTATTATGTGGCGTAATTCTGTTGAAAAATGCAATTATCTCACATACTCTTAGCTACATCTGCATGTTGACTTCTTGGGGCTGCAAAGATAGGCCCTAAGTGCCTCTGACCCTCTTGACAACTTTCTCTGACAATGTTGGGTGGCCAGAATATCCCTTATTATTTCAGATACATACATCCTCTATCAATTGTGCCACTTCAAGATAGACTAGTAAGTTAGAAGGTGAATTGTAGTGATGGATGCGTCTGGTCTGAACAAATGCTGCAAAACTGTCACACTGTTTTTCCAAACTACAAAACACACCAGCTACGTTGCTATAGGGTGTGCGCCATCTTGAATTGTGACCTGGAAACAAAAATTCATTAATTTTTGCAATCGTAGACGGCAATTTTATGAAGATTATTCACTTAATTGGTCATATATATTAATATTTGAAATCAAGGAGTATTTTTGTGCTTACCTTGTACAACGAAATGCAGTCCTAGTGAAGTCAACAATTCAGGACAACAAAATAGTGGACTTAAGTTTTCAAGGTGTTCAATTTTTTAAGTCTTGTAAATTGACAAGTTTGTCAGTCGTGTGTGTGTATGATAAATCTTGCCTGGGAGTTAAAACATTTGCCTTTTTTCAGAAATTCGGTTTTATGTAAACCATTCAATTGTAAAGGAAAATCTGGGACTGTTGCGCACATCAGTTGACTTAAACAAAATTTAGAAATTATGCAAGTTGCTTTTGGGGGGATTGCACTGAGAATAAACTTTTTTTCTCCTTTTTTCTTCTTTTTTGGCAGAACAAGACTTGCATCTCTGCACTCTTTACCTATGGCTCACCCCCGAATCTGAATCGAAAAGCTAAAATGGAACAGTCTGTAATTGATGCCATGGAGGATGGTTCAGCTTCACCAGAGTCAGTTGATGAGAATGTGGGAGATATTCCTGCATCAGGAGACCATTCATTGTCCAAAAACAGATCCAAAAGAAAACCATCTAAAACTCAAATCAAACACATTGCACAAGGTGCTATTGCTCCAGGAGGAGTTAATGGCCAGGTTTCAAAAGTTTCAAATGAAAATGTGACTCTTACACCAAACCATTCTGGGGGAAAAAGAAAAGCTATCAACTCAGGAGGTTCTATTAATCCTCAAAATGCTTATGTTAAAGATGAAAAATGTGATACAAGCTCTAAATATGGAATGCACAGTATGGAAGATCTGTTCAATGATGTAACACAAGGGATTTATAGAGATTCTCAAATGCAGCAGAATCTCCCTATTCAATCTGTTAAAGCAGAGAAAAAATCTAAAAAAAATTCAGATGAGGGCTTTGGTCATGGTGCAAACACTGCCTCACAATCTCCATCAGGAAGGCCTGCTCCTTGTTATCCATGTGGAATATGTGGCAAAGTTTTTCGAGTACCCAGTCGTTATGACAGTCATATGCTTGGTCATAGCAAAGGGAAACCTTATTGTTGCAACACTTGTGGTAAAATGTTTGTGTCCCAAGAAAAATTGGATCGGCATTTGCCAGTCCATAACTGTGATCGCCATGCAGCTTTTACTTGTGAAACATGTGGAAAGGTAGGTTTCTTAGGACTTAAACATAAAAAGGCTTTCGTTATTTTGTTGTAAAATGTCTCTTTTGTAATTTATTTTATGATCATTTTTTAGAACATTGCAGTGAAGATTTCTGTTCAATAACTAACTGATCAAGTAATGTTTGCTTTGTGTGTGGACATTTTATTTCACGTGTTATAATCAAAAGGTCATGTTTATTTGATATCTTTTATTTCACAATCCTGCGGCTACAGAAAAAGGGCTCTCTGTGTTGAATCCCCTTTTCTTGTTGTTATTGTTCTTCTTCTATTTCTTCTTCTTCTTCTCTCTCTCTCTCGTTCACTCTCTTCTTCAGAATTGACTCGTAATATTAACAATCTAACAAACATTTTTCGGCCACACTGATTCTTTTTTTTTGAAACACAATGTTTTATCTTTGAATCTTTTCTATGATTCATTTCTAAACCACATAGAGACGACAGGAAATATTGTATTTGCCAAGGTAGTAAGGAGCAGTTCACATGAACATTTACAGTATGAATTTTATCTGTTTTCTCATTATCTAATTTCCCCTCTCGGCTTTTTCACAATCTCTCAATTCCTGTAAAAATAAAATGAGGACTATTTTAGGCTGATTCATTGTTGCATAGCACCTTCCCATTAAGTGATAAGACTGTTGAGGATCAGATATGTCAGGGGTGAGGGGGTGCTTGTTTGCATTTCATGAAATAAAAGTCCTTAAGAGCCCAGTGGCCCATGGAGCTGGAGCCTATCGCTGTTTTTATAGAGTGAAGTGAACAAATGACAATGCTTTCCACCCTCAGGAGGACGCTAATGTATCCCAGCTTGGTGAGGCTTGGTACCTATTATAATAAACACCAGGGTGGGGTAAGGCAATTGGAGTAAATTTCCTTGCCTGAAGGAAAACAATTCCCTTTGGTAGGTATGGAACCCGGTTTCCGGGTTTTGTGCTGCGTCACTACCAGTTTGGCCACCGCGCATTTCATACTCCCACCTTTATTTTAAGCTTGATGGATCACAAGAGATCACCACTTTGTCATTTTGTGCTGGTGTAAATCTAAGAATTATTCACCCAAGTGATCAAATGAGAATCAGAAGTTACACCTGAATTTTCCCCTGATCAAGGCTAGATATGTACTGCCATTCTCACTTACCGCCAGCTTTGGCTTTAGAATGAATCTGTCACTATAAAACACTGAAAACCGGGTTATACTCATGCCATCCACCAACACATTATCTGTATCATTCATGACTTACATAGTAGTTTAATCAGTTCTTGTTATATACTGCCAGCTTAAAATTTTGTTGTCACCCTACTAAACCTCATCAGATGAAACACTTCTCACCAGACCCTTTGCCAATGAGTCATTTTCTGTAGTTGAATACCTCCCCATTCCCCCCCCAAGAGATAATAAAAGTTCTTTCATCTTCCTTATCATCGCCCTACCTGACTCTACATGGTATTTTCGTTGTACAGCCATTCTCGTTATATCACCAACAGTTTTTATTCCCTAGATTTCTGCGAGTTTAAAGAGATTTGAGTGTAGTAACAAACACACGTCCGCCTACCTTTCCCTAAAAAACCTCTGTTTTTCACCATTGATAGCTAGTAATAATTTCACATACTTTTTCGATTTCAAATATTGGTTATTCCAAATCCTCATATGTCATACGTTTTAATGAGAGCATGTTAAAACAAAGTGCATCATTTGGTTGGTGGCATTCTAGTTATTTTTTTTTTTTTTTCTTGTCAACTTTAGTAACACATGTAAATCATCTCTGTCGTGGCATGTGTGTAAGTTTACTTTATGATGAGTCACTATAATATATTTTTGTTTGTCTCCCTTGATGGTCTCCTCCTGGTAGGTGTCAGCATCTTTCACCTCTTTTACTGTCTTCATCTTGCTCTTTCATTACCCAAGCTGTCAAAATTCTCTTAATAAACAAAATAGACCAAAAAAAACAATTCATTAAATTCATTGTGATGTTAGGAAATAATGTTTTTTTTAGACACATACTTTATCCAATTTTATCTTAATTTTTCAGGTCTGTGTAAACTGGAGAGCTTACTTGTACCATATGAAAGCCAAACATACAGAATCAGGAGGGAAAAGATTTTCTTGCAATGTAAGTAACTCAATATTTATTTTGGTCATTTATTCATGAGTTGAACAAGCCAATATTTGCTGCTAAGAGTCACAAAAGTGATCTATTTTTCATTTTCAAAATTTGAAATGGAAATTATAACACATGCAGTGAGTTTAAGGATGAAAGTAGAAATCTGTTTTTGCCTTTTAATTGCGAGAGATGGTTTCTGAGACCTGGTTTAAATTAAGTTTCCTTTTTTACCGTTCTATTCATGCATCCATGTGGTTTGTTGTTCGTTGGATGAAAATGTAAAATGATTGAATTCTACTGTTCCTTTTGCTGTACATAACTTGTTATTACAATGTATCACTATCACTATTTTGTTGCTTTCTGATAAATCAGAAAAGTGATACACTGTACAGTGCTTTGGGTTGCTTGTTGATTAATCAATGTCTGCTACACTGGATCCATTTGGTCTTTGCCTTTTCAAAGATAGAGTTATATTTTGTTTGATTTGAAAAGCATTTTTCCTACCGCCTACTGAAGAAGCCAAAAGATTAATTGTTCAGGTGGTGCGCCATCCAATGTAGACCTTCCACATTCTATGTGGCAGTGTCCTGGTCAAGCCATGCCATTGAGAAATGTTATAATTTTGACGGTATGAAGACATATTAAATTTAAAATGTCTGAGGTTTGCTAGATATGATACATCACAAAGCCCTCTTGGCTAGTTGAAGCTTTTGAATGTGCAATGTAGCAATTAAATTCATAAATTTTGTGGTGATTTGATTGTCTCTAAAGTTATTTTCATACCACCTGCTGGATATTAGAAAAAATGTTTCTGCCATTAAAATATGTATGAATTTGAGCCTGAGTTCTTGGATTATTTCTGTTATCTATGCAGGTTGTTTTACTAGAATGGAAATTTCCAATATTGATGGATTCATGCTTCTGGTTGCGCTCTTTTTTATTTTATCACAAAATTGCTTTGAAACTGAAAATTTGCCCCCAAAAAATGTTTTCATGTAAATTACATTTCTTGTATCTTTGCTTTATTCTGAACTTTAAGTGTAAAGAGGCTGTCCCATATTTTTTTTAAACCTCAGTTAGGTATCATATTATGATACAATATGAATTATGTTAGCCAATAATTTTGTAACTCTGCACATTGACCAGACTTTAAGGAATTCTATTTATTGCTCTTTGATGTAAAAAAAACCCTTTAAAAATTAGATTATTCATGTATGCATATATATAGTTTATTGCATACAGTTCTTCATACCTATAATAAGCAAAGAGTTTAAGAGTAAAAAGTACTGGACGCAATTTTTTTTCTTCTCTCAACAACTTCCAGGGTGTAGAATCAAGGCTGTTAGCTCTGTGCGTCATTGTGCACATTTGTTTATTCATGAACCAAAAGTGAGATTACAATCAAAGGAATCTTTTGAATAAAACAGGTTTTAATCTTTAGGAAGAAATGCTTTGATTTGAGCGTCAACTTTGAAATTCTTCAAATTCTTATAATTGAAATGTTCTCTTTCTATGAGCCAATGTTTTTGTTTCAATTCTTTGAACCAATGTTTGATTAATATTTTGAATATATGAGGACATTTCGAAGAGAACTAAGATTTACAGCTTGAAATTGTCCTCCTTCCTTTCCAGTTGTGTGGTCGGCAGTTTCACAGTGGGCAACGGCTGAGGAACCACATGGCAAGTCATGAGGTGGGTAAAAACCACTGCTGTCATGTGTGCGGAAAGCTGTTTGAAAGTAGCAAGAAGCTCGCCATCCACTCTCTTGTTCATAACTTGTCCAGCATGCATGATCAGAACCTCCAATGTGCTGACTGTGGCCGTCAGTACACAGAGTGGATTGCTTTTAAGCAGCATATGAAAACTCATGGAGCAGATGGTGTTCATTATCCATGTGGCATATGTGGAGAGACATTTTCTACACAATATGAAAAAGAGAAACACAAGCGTGTTCATAAGCAAGTGCAATGTGGAGTCTGTCATAGATATTTCAGATCTTATTCAGTTTTATCAGTTCATCTTCGTATCCATACTGGAGAGAAACCATATAAATGTGGTCTCTGTGAGAGAGAATTTTCTCAGCTCCCAGTTCTGAAAGTCCATATGCGTATGCACATGAATGAAAACCGCTATGATTGTAATATATGCACTGCCATTTTTGCAGATGTGATGGACTATTTTAAGCACTATATTACACATTTTGAAGATGGTAATCTACAGTGTGAGGTGTGTGGTAAAGTCTTTGACAATATCAAAAAGAAAAATCGTCACATGGCTGCCCATCAAGACAAGACGGACCGGCAGTGTAATGTCTGTGGACAGGAGTTTGGAAGAGTCTCACATCTAGAGGCCCATATGCTGTGCCATTCTGATCATACACCTTTAATGTGCAAAGTCTGTGGCAAAATGTTTTCTTCCCAAGAAGTCCTCACTGCTCATTATTCTGCTCATGTAAAGACAGATGCATCCAGTGAATCAGTCGTGAATACTGAAGGCCCTTTATTCTGTGGATTGTGTGGGAAAATATTCAAGGACCAAGATTTTCTGAATAAACATATGAAAAGACATGAAAGTGAAGGTCATGAAATAAAAAAGGAAGAGGCAATGCTTGATGAAGATATCATAGAGGTTGCAAAAGGTGCGTTTACTTGCCAAGACTGTGGAAAGGCCTTTAACAATGAAGACCATCTGCAAGTACACAGAAGGAAGCACACTGGAGAAAAACCTCACATGTGCGTCATGTGCGGGGAGAGGTTTGAGTTGAGAAAATTACTTATTGAGCATGGTTTAACTCATAAAGCAAAGAACTTTGGAAATCTTTCTGTTGAACATTCAAATTCCAAAATCTTTGTGACTCCTGAATTGAAAGCGTTACCGTCAGCAGCTCACAAGTCGCATGGAGAATCTGATTCAGGCAGTGGGTCAGAGACTGACACAGATTGTGATCATGAGGAAAATGTTCGCCAATCGAAAGGAAAGCATTCTAAAAATGTCAGGCATGTTGTGGAATCATCTTCTTTGCCGAGCTCTTTTGTGTCAAACACTTTTCATGGAGGTGTTCATCCCCAGCCGTCAAACTCCAGTCATCAGCATCAGCATCATTTAACTTCAGCTGAGGCTAAATATGAGTCCTCTCAGAATATAAACTGCTCCGTGTCATCATTTCAATCTACAAAACTTTTAAATGAATCTCATGCTACACTGAATCTGATTCATGAATGCTTTACTGAAGACAATCCACATAATTTGGCCAATAATAATGTCATTGGGCAAGGAATCCATCATCCAGTGCCAATAAGGAGTGACAACAGTAGCTCGAATTTGAATATGCGGACTTACAGACCTGAACCTTACATGGCTGTAGGAATGCATGTGTCATCTCACCAGGATTTCAAATCTGATGTGAGTCACCTACCTGTGTCATACCCTAGGACTTACATGGCACCTCACAGCATGAACCCTGTGTCACATCATCATGGCCCTTCATTGCATCCAAATTTCCATGGACCCTCTGGTCGATTCCATACTGATTTACAACATGGCACTCTGCCCAATTTTCAATTACTTCCTCAAACTGCCTTCCATGAACAAACTTATCACATGTAATGAAGTTTTAATTAAGATAGTCTCATTTGTTTTGTGCTTCTTTCAAGAACAATTTCAGTGTGTTTTGCCTGTGTATTGAAAATCATGTTTCCTTTTTTTCCCTTTTGGGTTGTTTGAAAGTTTTGTGCTGTTTCTTTTCCCCCTAATATTTCCTGCACCATGTAGTCAGACAATTAAAATGGATGAAATTGAAATGAATGTTTGAAAACATTTTTCCTAATCTATATCTCATATTTCAATCTTTATTATTAGGTTTCAGGCTGTATCTAACCTTAAAGGACTGTAGAACTGTGCCATAGCCACACAATTAATTGTTGTCTGTCCAGTGTGGGATGTACATTACATTATTATATTATGTGATACACTTGACAACCAAAGAATTGCTGGTTGCTAATTCTATTTTACACAATGTAAAAACTGCTTGTTGCATTATCTATGGTACAATGTTGCAAATCATAATTTGTAGAATTAGATCAAATTTCTGCTATTGTATTTTGTTTTGTTTTGTTTTTTTCCTTTAAGTTTGTGCCATTGCCATTATTAAACAAAACCCAAACCCTGCTGTATTTGCTTTTTATGACTATTGTTGTCAGATTTACTTTGTATATGTATGCCTATCAAGCCTAAAATTTAAAAATGTAAAAGGCAAAGTTCATGTGAGATCACCATTTTGAGAATATCTTTTCCATGCCATTTTGAATATAATAAACAGGCACAACAGCAATAAAGTAAGTGTTAAAAGAAAAATGCAAACATAGTTATTTTCGTACTAAAGGAAAAATATGAGAATAGAGGATTTGTTTAGAGAAATTATACATATTTTTTACCCTTGCTTTAAATCATCGCTCTGTAAAAGATCCCTGGCAAGGTCGACGTCTGGCTGTTCTTTTTAACTCCCCTATGTCTTACTTATTACTCCTTGGCGTTGATGTGACTTAAGCTGTTGAAGAGAGGAACTTTTTTGGGGGGGGGGGGGGGGGGGGGGGGGGGGGGGGGGGGGGGGGGGGGGGGGGGGGGGGGGGGGGGGGGGGGG
>JAUEKZ010178105.1:16515-42775 GCA_031471865.1 Melibe leonina | reverse complement strand
TAAACCATGATCACACACAGGACATGGAATTATGGAATTAGAGACAGACAGAGAGGAGAGGAGAGGAGAGAGAGAGAGAGAGAGAGAGAGAGAGAGAGAGAGAGAGAGAGAGAGAGAAAGCAAGAAAGGGGGGGGGGATCGGCGCGGAGAAGGAGGACACACACAATATCTACACTTGTCTTGACTGCAATTTATTGTTTTCTTTGAGGACCAGGGCCTTGTTCTGCTAAAGAGAGCAGAACTGCTTAATCGCTGTTGCCCCAGTGTATGTTTCTTTGTATAGCAGAGATTGCTAAATAAGGAACCAAGGATTCCGCTCACTGTCCAGCACGAGTAAAATGTGTTCAAACCTAGGGGTGAGCGAAGATAGATCAAAAGAAAGCATACATGCCACTGACTCGTCAACTTATGATTGTGAGGAGCTCGGCTAAGAGACTCAATCAGCTGACGTGAACTCGATAGCTCAGTTGGTAGAGCATCAGTCTGTTGTGCTGAAGGTCCCGGGTTCAATCCCCTTCAGAGGCGAATGTTTTTTCTGGGACCAGAAAACCCCCCTGTCGACCCAGCAGTAACATGGGTACCTGGCCCTCCATACAGCAGTATTTTTATCCCACAAACAAATTGTAACACGCCCAACAGGCGCTTGTCTTGTCCTATGTGTTTCAATATTTGCTGTTGGTCGGGGAAAGTAAAAGGTGTGAAGCGCGATGAGCACAATTCGTGGATATCAGCGCTCTGGAAGCCACCACTTTAACCCTCTCACTGCTAAAGACACCAGAATGTTCAAAATTTGCCTGTTCTTATACCAGATAAATCAGATTTCAGTAAACTGACATATGCCCGTTCAATGAAATCTGAATTGTCTGGTATATGAACACGTAAATTTTATAATTTTGCATATAATTCAGTTGGTTCAGAATCAAACCTCGCAGTGAGGGGTTAACTTTACCTTTTTTACTAGCGTGCGAACGAGGCTACGGCGCGACTTGGTGAGAGTGACTGACTGTCAAAAGTTCGTAGCTCTTCCCATAGGCCTCCTACACGTACAGTTTTGAAATCAGAAATTAAGCGATAACATGAGACCGATCATGCCACCGTTCACCTGGCAGTTGGTCTGGGACTCCTTTTCCCCGAGCATCGATGGACTGTCAGTTTTCAGTCTGTGCATTGTAAGCACAATGATTGCGAGTTGTGAGTTTTGTGTAGAAAAGTGTAGGATGATGCAAGCGAGGTTCAGATGGTTTTAAAATATCTTAAAATAAAATAGCAATATTGCTAACCCTGTCCCGCATGATTTTGACTAATTATGGGTAGCTGATTACGAAAATCTAGTTATTTTTATGATTTGTTTTTTTGTAAATGATTTTTAACTCCGCGGGCGGTGACATCAAAGACGTCAATCCCTCGTGGCGATGCATAGTTCACCCTGTGTCACTCAGGACACCCGTCGGTCAGTTCTCAGTCCAAAATATCTAGCCTCGCCAGATATATGGCGCTTGGACTGGGGCATGACAGGTATCCGTCGAAAACCCCACTTCTACATCATTTTCGGTGATTGCTTCAGTTTTTAAACATTGATAGTTCAGTTAACGACTGAACGTGGAACGTGGAAAATTAACCAATGAACGCATTCCCTAATCCCTGAAGACTAAAGACCACAGTGGCATCCGAATAATTTCTATTCCGCGACAAGGGTTGTTACCTTAACCTTAAAATGGATACGATGCAGTTGAAAATTGATGCGAAACAAAATCTTTCCGTTTGTCGATTTTTATCTTTTCATTTCATGATGCCTTAAAAAGTACCTAATTGTACTTGAAAAGTACTTGAAAAGTTCTTTTAAAAAAGTACCGGAGTACAGTAAAAGCCTACTGGTTTTCAAAAACGTACCGGAGTACAGTAAAAGTACCCAAAATTGTACCGACAAGTACTCCGGTACTTACAGCTCTGATTCTAACCACGCATGTGGCATAAACTTATCTGGATTTGGAAAAAGAAAACAGACCACCACCAACAACAACTTCCTAGAGTCGAGTCGGACGTCAAGGTTTTGTTGTTGTTGTTGTTGATGGAGCAGACAAGCACCAGATGACTCTTGGGTGTGAGCCAGCCCCCCCCCCCCCGCCCCCAATTCACAAAGGGAGTAATCCGATGATACCGGCCTGTGAAAGATGGTGAAAGTGTAAGCGCATGACTAATGCATTTTGAATGGATTTTGAATACCGTCATAAATTTTTTTTCAAACCCACAAATTCCTTCGGGAGTTTTTGTTCGCCTCAAAAGAAGTGAAATCATCTATTTATAATCCTCTTTCAAAATCATCATCCAAAGTAATCTCATACTATTACACATACATCGGATTCTCAGGTCGTTCCATCCATAGATAATGTCTTTGGGTTCATCTGTCCGGCCCAAACCTATTTACCTCTTACCTGTGCTGTTGTTGAGACTACGAAAAGATCTCCGTCAAATATCGTGGTCCAAATAAGCAGTCATGGGATTAAATCTCTTGGCCAAGGAGCCAATGGTATTTTTACAAAGAGTCAAAGCAGGGCTGGAATTTAAATCCTTTGGGATTCTTTTCAATGCTTTTCCCACAAGGTCACTTCGCCCGTTCTTGCGTCATGGCTGAAACAATCAATTAATTGATACTTATTTCTTTTTCAAGCAAAGGCAGCCCCTCAGTGAGGATGGACAAATTCCGAAGATAAAAAAAATATTGATTTCATTATCATGACATACTAACTGCTTGCTGAAACCGGGCCAACCTGTCCAACCTCTGTTTCATTGCTGCCAAGCGTCTGGTGGGACAACGGCTAAAATGCCAATTTTAATGTCTTTGGTATGGTGCGGTAGGTGGTCGAACTCTCTGCTTACTGGTTCCCAAGCGGACGCTCTACCTTGAGCTACGCAACCGGTGAGAAAAGGCTTTGCAAAGTTTTCATATATGCTTTTTAAGGCAGCGCTGTGATGTTGTGTGCCAGCCGTAAAATGCTCTCGGCTCGAAACGAACTTGAAGGAGTGTGGGCTAGTCGTTTGTTTATTTGTTTGTTTGTTTGTTGCAGGCTTTGGGGGCACAGAGACATATGAAGGTCAGTCCCACCGATGACAGATGGACTGGGTGACTTCCATTCCATAGACAGAGCACAGCGTGCCCCTCGGAAGCCAGATGTTGGGGTGCGAGTCCCGGTCAACTCATACCCAAGGCATAATATCAATCAGTTTTAGCTGCTGTCTCGCCAGGCACTCGGCATCATTATGGGATCAGTGTGAAGGTTGAATAGCCCGGTGTCAGTACACTGTGAATGTGTGAGATGTCCAAATCAACTCACCGTTTAGCTCTGTGCGGCTCCTGTTTCGTTTACCTGCGTAGCAACAAGTGTGGTGGTCTTTCAATTTTGGAGTTTGGAGGTAGGGGGGGGGGGGGGGTGATTGAACCCGTTCACGGCGAGCTCTGATTCTAACTGCGCATTCACACCAAAAGTCGTTCTAATAACATCGTTCTAATGTTGTACTTACACACAAAGGCATCATTTGAAGGGGAAAATAATGAAAACTACTCACTTATTATCTATTGCCAGCCTGTTGTGATTATCATGACACATGCAATGGGTCTGGGCTTGTTGTGTACACCATCAATTAACAATATTTGTTATTTTATGAAAACTAATTACTTTATTATTGCAAAAAAGCGAAACCAGCTAGGATCTTGCCTAGAATTTGGGTAGCTGACTCCGAATCTACAGATTTTCGCTCTAACCATTCCCTGAGTCTTTAAATGCCATCTAAAAATGTGCCTGGACAACCGCTTGGACTGGTCATGTCACGAGGTGAGTTTCGCTCACGAGATGGAGCGACGGCTGACGACAGTCGGTAAAATGTTAGTGTGACAGTAAACCCAAAAAGTTGTTAAAACTACATTTGGTTCTGCGTGAACAGCGAATATAGTTAATAACGTTTTGGTCTATTTTATTGTTAGAACGATGTCGTTAGAACGACTTTTGGTGTGAATGCGCCGTAACCCAACTGAAATATGCAAAATTTAAAAAAATGTAAACGCATTCTTATACCGGATAAATCAGATTTCAGTGAACTGACATAAGTATGCCGAAAGCCTGAATATAAGATCAGACAAGTCTTGAAGACTTTGATGTCCTTAGCATCGAACGGGTTAAAGTTGTATCGTACTTTGGGGATCTCTCATTTATTTTGCTTGAAATACAAGTGGTAGGAACGTTCAGAGAGAATACCGATGTGGTAAGTCAATGAACGCCGAACAAATCGGCGCCTTCTGTGCTCGACATTAGGCTAACAGTCCTACGTTTTGTTTCTTTCCTTTTAATCTTTTTGTTACTCACTATCATTATCATCTTTGTTTAGCTACATCAGTAGGTCCGTCAACCATCTGTTTCCATCACTTCTGAACTAGAAGCCATGACCTACTTACGTTGAAGATTAAACTTTGAGTCTATACTATATAGGGCAGCGCACCATGTAGTGACTTTGGAGTACTAAATTTAGCTCCCGGTTGCTTCCTCTTATGTGGCCTGTTGACCACAAAATAATTAAATAATTTGCACTTTGAAAATGTAGATCAACCTATACCTACCAAAACAAAGATGTACTGTTTTACTGTTTTATTTGCAAAGGGTTGAAATGTTTATTGTGCAGGTAAACAAAAAACTTCCTCTTCGGATGTCATCGTAATCAAATTTAACTATTCGTGATTTCAGGCAGTGAAAAGACAAAATTCTAATTTTTCCTGCCATGATATTTCTACCATGATACATAATTGTAGCAGGAATCTGAGTCCTAAACATTGGACCTAGTGATGTGCCAGGTAGAGTAAAGTTAAATTGGAGGTTTAGATATAAAGTTAAAAGTTAAAGTGGATGCTTATATAGCGTTGATATCCACGAATGCTCATCGCGCTTTACACTTTTTAATTTTTACTTTCCCCGGCCAACAGCATACATTGAAACACATAGGACAAGACAAGTGCCTGTTAGGCGAGTTACGATCTGTTTGCGGGACAAAGACATTGCTGTATGGAGGCCAGGTACCCATTTTACTGCTGGGTCGACAGTGGGGTCTTCTGGTCCCGGAAAAAATTCCGCCTCTAAAGAGGATCGAACCTGGGACCTTCAGCACAACAGTCTGATGCTCTACCAACTGAGCCATTGGGCGAAATGAGCTCATCACGCCTATCACTTTTCACTTCCCCCGCCCAACAGCGAATACAAAAAACAACAAAACCAACAACAATTTTTTTAAAACCACAGGTCAAGACAAGCGTCAGTTCGACGTGTCACAGTTCGTTTGTGGGATGCGGACACAGCTGTATGGAGGGCCGTGTGCCCGTTCCACTGCTACTGCTACGTCAGCAGTGGGGTTTTCCAATCCCAAATATTGGAGAGAAAAAAACTCCGATTAGAGTAATCGAACCCAGGACCCTCTGGGCAGTCGTCTGATGCTAGCCATTGAATAACAGGCTGCGTACCCAGCTTTATATGACACCGCTTTATTTCAGTTATGACTGTTTTGGTGAAGTGGAATAGGTGGAACTGGGGTCCTGTTTCTGCTGGTTACGCTGCCTTTTAATTCATTGTCTCGAAGCCGACCCGTGGACTTTCGGCTCGCGGAGAATCATAAGTTTCAGTGTACAAACGTAGGCCTGTTAAAAGATGCCACAAGTCTGACTGCAATCGAGTTGGAGGCATAATGATAAGACATGCAGGCCTGTATCAGCATCCGAGGAGTAGGGTAGTCTTTGACCCAGACCAGAGACCCAGAACAGAGACCCAGACCAGAGACCCAGACCAGAGACCCAGACTCAGTACGAGCCTAAGTTATAGATTCCGCTAGATCTAGTGTCGTACTGAATATAAAATCCAAAATATTCAGTCCGGTCAAGAATCGAGATAGATTTAGAATTTAAGTTTGAACCTTCGGCCTTATGGCAAAAACGGAGATAGGCTCTAATCCTGATTTCGGTATAAGTCTGAATAAGGATGACTTAATATATCCACATGAAACATCCTTATATGTGTATTGTTCTCCTTATATGTTTACATTATACGGGGGTTTGATAGAGGATCGGGCATCTCTATTCATACTTATCCTGAAATCTGGATCTTTTGCGTTTTCGCCTTTAGCCAGTTGTCTCAATTGAAATCGGGCTCTGGGCTTTGAGGTCCTTGTCTCCGGAGTGCAGTGGTCGGTCATACTGCTCCCCAGTTCTCTTTTTAGCTGAGGGTCAGAGTTTTTAAAGGACTCTTTCTAATCCAGCTGCTCGAGTTCACGTGAGTGCAATCGGGAAGAGATTACCGATGAAAATAGATAACTGCCTGCGCTTTTAAAATCAACAAACAAACAAACAAGCAAATGTGTGTTCTACTAAGCCCGAGCTTAGCTTGATTTATCTGTAACATGTTTTATGATGACATGATATGAATTCTACTCGCTCGTCCTCAGCCACAATTGATCATATGTATTCATGATGAATGACCGAGTGCGTGTCGATGTACGAGTGGTTATTCATGCTCAATCTGTCTGAACGAAATTTAATAGCCTTTTCAACGAGTGTAAAATGTACAAAAATATTATAAGATAAAGGCATTATTCATGACAACGATCATGAAGACAGTAAGTGATTGTGATGGCGACATCTAGTTTTATCTATATATATAGTTACAACATTATCATGATAATTTACCGCGCAACAGGGTTAATTTCCCTTTTAAAGACATTAAACTCTCTCGACCCCTACTGCTGCCACTGCCCCTGGTGTTGGGTTGGTCGTTCCTTGGTTAATTTCCCTTTTAAAGACACTTAACTCTCTCGACTCATTCGAATGTCTCGCCCAGTTAATGTATTCGGACACATGGCCCACCATTCTTGAGGCTGTTCCCTGGAAGCTGAGCGTCCGGTAGGACAGCTGATATATTGATCCTGTCTTTCGTGGCTGGGGTTCGAACCAGCAACCACTAGCCTAGCTACCATTCACAAGGCACCGAGGCGGACGCTCTATCCTTTCAGCTGCAGCATCGGTCACAGAGTGTTTATTATGACCTCGCTATTGCAAACACCTTAATCCGAACCTCTGGACTTATTCTATTATAGACATCATTTTAAAACATGATACATCTATAATTACACAATCACTGTTTGGTTCTTGATTTTCTCATCTTCATAATGACAATAATAATGATAACAAAAGTAATAATAATAATCATAATAATGATAATAAGCAATTATTATTGTTATCATTATCATGATGATGGTAAAAATATTGATAATCATCAACAGAATCATCATCGTCATCGTCATCATAGTCTTCTATATTTTCTTCCTCTTGTTCTTCTTTTTCTCTTTCTTCTCCTTCTTCTCTCTATCTCTCATTGCATTGGATGGACAAAGCGGTCGAGAAGAGGCATACCGACTGACCCCTATGTCTGCTGTATATATATAATATTATGTACATTGTATACGTAGGTAGGCAAGTTATTTTCATCGATCAGTGTTGTAATATTTCGCCACATAGACAGAGATAGCTTTGCCAGCAGGAAGATTTTGATGTATTTTGTTGCTGTTGTTATGCTATGATATCTCAAAATATTTTATGTATCATTCATTGCTACCATGATAATACCAGTTTTATGTATGCGCCAATCCTCAGTAGCTTATAATATAATGCGCCAACAACGAGAAATTAACAGCGTAATAAAGCCGTTTCTCTGGCGTAGTGCGGCGGATTATTTCATAGATCGTGAGTCAAACTCACGACCGGGGGATGGATGAGAAAAGCAGAGTGACTGTATTAGAGGGGAAAAAACACAGATAAAATAATATTGAAATGGGCTGTGCGTCGCTGAAGATTTGCCTCTTTGTTTGCCATTTAACCCTTTCACAGCGAGGTCTGATTCTGATGTGCAAAATCTTGAAAATGTACGTGTTCTTGTATCAGATTTTAGTGAACTGACATATTCCAAAAGCCTGAATTTCAGGCTCTTGGCATATGTTAGTTCACTGAAATCTGATTTATCTGGTATAAGAATATGCAAGTCTTGAACATTTTGGTGTCTTTAGCAGTGATAGGGTTAAATGGCATTTACTTACCTAATCAGGACAGCCTTGTGTTGTGAATAGTGTTGAGAGAAAAGGAAGGGACCCAGGAACAGGAAGTGGTGAATAATACGAGTGAGTTGCCAGATGATTTTGAATACGTTGCCCAATAAGTTAGTGGAGTTTGTCTCTTTGCAGTAATAAGTCAAAATAGTATAAAATGTATAAAAATTAGTGATGTAAAGATGGGGTGCATTTGCACGCCAAAGAGTGAAATAGGAAGTTTCTCTTATTTTCAACTATAACATCAGGGTCGTGCAGCTGCACCCCACAGGATGAAAATAAAAATATTCCCATTTTTTTCTATATAGCAGCTGCACCCCAAAAGCATAAAATAGGACAAGTTTTCAAGAAGTGAAAATAGGGTTAATCCTCAAACGCAGCTCTTAAAAGATTAGAAACAAGGAGAAAGCCAATCCTTTCTATTGACTTTGGCGCTTTGCAGTTGAGTATTGTTCATTGCTAACTTTCCCCAAACTCGTTCACAAAATGCCTCGCCGGAAAAGAATAATGGACGCTTTTGAATCCTCTCGTGCGTCATTAGATGCTTCTCTCTACATCATCAATGCGATTGACAATGAAGTCCCCGTTGAAATCCGATTAGTGTGCGGTTAAACATTCAGACTTGGCAAAGTCTTCTTATTTTGTTCGGACTAGGTTAGTTATAATATTATGTCGTCGACAAATAGACCAACACTAACCAACATAATCTATTGAATGAAATCACAAGATTCGTCTTGCAGGTTTGCAAAATCTTTTTTTTGTAGGTACGAGTTATGGTCTTTGTTTGATTGTGTATTCGTTGTTGTCTGTTTAATGCCCTCATAACACACGGTGGGCCATATAAAATACGGAGCTCTCTAGACAACTAACGTACAGGCACACAGAGATAAATTGAGGGCTCACTCGAATATCTCACTCAGTCGTACTCGTAGTATACTGACACCGGGCGTTATGACGCCGTGCGCCTGGCGGCACCAGCTGAACTCTTTCACAGCGGGGTCTGATTCTAACCAAACAGAATATGTGCAAAATCTTCCATATTTACGTGTTTATATACCAGATAAATCAGATCTGTCCGCTGAAATCTGATTTATTTGGTAAAAGAGCGGGCAAATCTTGAAGACTTCGATGTATCTATTTAGCAGTCCTTAGTATTGAAAGGGTTACAATCCGATTTCTTAGGTTTGACGCCACCGGTATTCGACCTCATACGTACCGTTCTGAAGCGGACGCTCTACCTACTGAGCTAAAAAGAGGGTACGAGTTCGTCCTACAAACTAAGAAAAATCAGTTATTCCCGAGTAAAATTGTGTATTGAAATATTCCATGCTTGACGATCAGGTTTCATTGCTGTTTTGTTTTCGACAAAGACTACTCGAATGTACACTTTAGTAGTCTTTGGTGTTCCCTTATAAATATGTTCTTGATACCTGTCTTTTCAGAGAGAATAGGTTGCCATGTTATGCCAATGTTTTTGTACCTCTTTCACAGCGGGATCTGACTCTTGCCAAACTGCTCTAGATGTACAATCGTCAAGATAATATTATACGTTATCAAATTTCAGTGAATTTCCGGCCCTTTGTCATATGTAACTTCATTGAAATGAGGCAAATCTTGAAGGTTTTTATGGACATCATCTTATTTTAGTTTGGTGGTAGCCCTAGTTTAATTAGAAATGACCTACGTTTAAAAGGCTTAGGGGTTTATCTAGAGTTTGTAGCGGACTAATCCACCGTGTTTTTTCAATAATTTTTTTATGCTGAAGAATCTCACGGAAATATTCAATCTACGCTTGTTGGTCATGTAGGTATTTTATAAACCATGGATAACTAGGTTCGTGGTGCTCTCTTGACAAATTTGTAGCGGGCTAAACCGCCGTTTTTTTCCGATGATTTTCTTATGCTGAAGAATCTCACGGAAATAGCATTCAATCTACGCTTGTTGGTCATGTAGGTATTTTATAAACCATGGATAACTAGGTTCGTGGTGCTCTCTAGACACGTTACAAGGCTTAGGGGTTTATCTAGAGTTTGTAGCGGGCTAATCCACTATGTTTTTTCGATAAGTATTTTATGCTGAAGAATCTCACGGAAATATCATTCAATCTTCGCTTGTTGGTCACGAAGGTATTTTGTAAACCATGGATAACTAGGTTCTTGAAGGGTGGAGGAGAGAGGGCGTTGCGGGGAAAAGATGAGGGAGAGCGGTGGGAAGAGAGCTGGGGTGGGAGGGGAGGAGGATTGATGGGAGATGAAGGGGAGAGGAGCGGGGTGAAACAGAAGGAGAGAGTTTGGGAAGATGGGGGTTGGGGTGGTAGGAGAGAGAGAAGGTGACAGGAGAGGAGGAGAGGGTTAAATGAGTGGGGGAGAGGGAAGGGAGGAGAAGGGAAGGGAGATGGAAGGAGAGGAGGAGATGGATGACAGGAGAGGGATGGGAGAGGAGAGGGGAACTTTCAATCCTAAGGACACCAAAATGTTCAATATGTGCCTGATCTTAACCAAAACTAATAAGATTTCAGCGGACTGCCGTGTGCCAAAAGTCTGAAATTCAGACTTTTTGCTCAGTCCACTAAAATCTTAGTTATCTGGTATAATATCACATTATTTTCAAATGATATGAATGACCTAACTTTTTAATGTAGAAAATGTGTCAAAGGGACAACCAACTTCTTTAAATGATAATTAAATACGAACCCCCATTTAGACTGTATGCGTTGAGTCAAAATGTTCACGACAATACTAGAATTGGATATACTGATACACACACAGCATTGTGTGATGGTGTCAATGGAAGGGAAAAGTGAAAACGTCTATCTTGTTGTTGCTGGCATAATGGAAACATTTTGTGATTTTATGATGTCAATAAATAGGTGTATTGATTTTAACCAGCAGCTCCTCTCTGAAATAATACGACCTCGCTTCGACCTATTGCGGTTCGCAAAAAAAAAAAAAAAAAAAAATCACAGCAAACACACTATCTGTGTATTGTCCCTTCCTGCCAAAACTGGGCTCGAATACGCGAGTCAAAGGGTACTTAAAACAATGCCAGCAATGTATTAACACACACCAACGTGTGATAGTGTCATTCAGTTGGGGAAAAAGTGAAAAGGGTAAGTTTATTGATGCTGGCAAAATAAAAAAAATGTGTCTATAGATCTAGACTGAATGCAAAACACGTCACAAGGGATAATTCGAAAACGCTTAGTCCGAAACTAACGTTAATCCAAAATTATTTCATTTCCCCCAATTTTTTCTCTAAAATATATAGGGTTTAATCCAAAATTTCACTATGGTTTAATCCGAAAGGATTTTAAATCCCCAACCGAAGTATTTTTTTCGGATTAACCGAAGTATTGTTTTCTAATCAACGCGACTTGGACCAGCTGGCACTGACCACGAATGTTAGAGCACACTCTAAACATCAAGCATTAGCAAGAAGACTTGAAAACACTTGATAGTAGCGAGAACCTTGTACAGTCAGCCCGGTCGTTACCTATGACAACGGATGAGGCGCCCTAGTATGCCATTCTTTCAACCCCCTCCAGCTTTTCCCTCGTTCATTTAGTAGACTGTCTGCATTGAGAGCGGGTGTGTGTGTGTGTAAATGTATGTTTAAATGTGACGTATTCTGACGTAGATCAAAGGATTTTTTGACGGGTCAGGACGGGAAATGAGTGGAGTCCTTTGAGGGCAGGTAGGGCATGTCGTCGGTGAAAATGCCAAATCGTGTTTGGATCACTTTTTTTTGGTACCAAAATGACAGTTCTCCTTGTCTGCATCTTTTGCACTTCTCAGTACACATGTCAAAAATCGCACTGTAAAACACTTGTTTAGTAAAAAACAAAAACAAATCAAAGCGTGCAACTCTGAAATCTGAAGTCAATTCGTAGATCTCGGCCATCAGTTTTCCTTCGTTTGTTGTGTCAAGTTCAGTTTGATGAAAGATTATTAAAGGCAAATGACAGTTTTAATGAAAACATGATACTGTTAAAACATCATGTTTGAAATAGCTTCAATTTTGATGCAAAACAAGTAAAATAATGCGAATGATCTAATACACGGATTGCCTTTTTCAATGGGAACAACTATTTTCAACACGACTCGGTTGCGTGGTCCTGTCTACCGACTTACACGCTTTGCACACCAGGAAGCTTCTTTATTTACAATTGAATCTAATTTGTTGACCTGACCATATTTTGTCATGGAGATGCCACGGACTAAAAATAACCAGAAGGGACAGAGAGAGAGCACAACTTCCTGTAATCGGAGTCACGACCCCTAGAAACAATTTTTCACCGCGGTAAACATTCAGTCTCACTATGCGGCGCAGCTCATCATTGGATCGTCAAGGAAAACAACAACAACCACAACAACAACCACACACACTTACTTGGTGTAGTGCTATAATTGTTCTAATTCTACTTATTTTAGAGTGGCATGGTTTTACTTTTTTCTCCTTTCCAAAGGAACCTGACCGGTCTCCGTTAAATATTTTCGGGGTGATTTTTTTTTCGGAGTGATTATTCGCAAAACCGGCTACGTGTTGCGATGACGATACTAAGGGAATGAAAACATTTAGAAATCATTGTCTGCTGTCATTATTATCTCAGATACTTGGAAATATGTAACAGCTTTTCTTAAGCGTTAACCAAACTGCGTAACGGCAGAGGAGCGATTGCTCAGAAAAATAGTATATATACCAACATGTTGCTTTCATCTTCTGGATGAAAAAGGTTTATCTTATCTTATTTCAAACAGTTTGGCAATAACAGACCGCATTTTTTAGTAAATTGATTTTAGTGTCAATCATACGATGTTGAGATCTATAGATCCTGATCCTATAGCCCTTACTACAATGTATAAGAGTAAGAGGATCAATTTCACTAATCCAGCGACCATTTTTTAGTTGGGGTTTAGCTTTGTGCAGTTGAAAGCTTTTTTTATAACTTTCTACAGTCTAGATGTAGGCTTACACCACATCTACGCGATAACATAGATCAAAGCTGTGTCCTGCATATTAGAGATAGCGTCTACTTTGGGATTGGGAGGGTGTCGGGGTTCAAATCCCAGCCACTAACCAAAACGTTAAAATCGGCACTTTATATTTTAACTAGTAGCTGCTGTCCTGTACGGCGCTCGTTATTTAGGGAATGGCTATGACTGAGACCGGCAAGGTGTATAACCATATTCACCAGTACGAATGAATAAGATCGTCACTGATATGGCTCTAGTTAAAAGAGACGTTAGACGTGGAAATTGAAAGCTGTCATCTTAACCCTTTCACTGCTAAAGACACCAACATTCTTCAAAAGCTGCCTGTTCTTATACCAGATAAATCATATTTCAGTGAACTGACATATGCCAAAAGCAGTTCACTGAAATCTGATTTATCTGGTATAAAAACACGTACATTTTCAAGATGTTGCATATTTCAGTTGGGTTAGAATCAAACCCCGCTGTGAAAGGGTTAGAATCGATGTGTACTGAATCTCTAGTCAGTACACTAAGGTTAGAATCAAACCCCGCTGTGAAAGGGTTAATAGTCTCATCGCATTTTTCTGTCCGAAATCAGTGTGGTTTCAAAACGTATTTTTGCCCTGCTATATGTAACAAACGTCATATAAGACACACAGACACACACATACACACACACACGCGCGCGCGCGCACACACACACACACACACAGACAGACAGAGAGAGAGAGAGAACACGATAATCCGAAAAACGGTTAATCCGATATAATTTTGGAATCCCCGAGCATTTCGGATTTCCCGCTGTGACATGTATGTACTAGCATTGTGAGTAATTAGACACCGAATTTTGTAATCATGTCATTAAGTGGAGAAAGAGTAAAAACGTTTTTACTCATTCTTTCTGGCAGAGTGACAGCATGTTGTCGTTATGACGTCATGTCAAATGCAATGGGTCTACTAGGTTATTCTGCCAGCCCACACAGTACACACAGCCTGTTATTAGATGCCCCCGTCTGTGTCAAGCCGCTCTCCTGTTAGAATCCTGATGATACAAAGACTGCACTATTTCCCTGCTGATTTTTTTTTTACTCTTTGGCTTTGTCAGGTAGCCCAGGTCCTTGCTTATTGTCCATATGGAAAGAAAATGTGAATTTTAGGACATACAAATAAAAGGAGCTGAGGTCAATTTTGGATTCTTCGTCTAGCTAGCTATCTCATGAATTAATTTTGTTCACCTGCCCACCATACGCACCTACCCACTTATGATAAAAGGAAAACTCTGTAGCCTACCCTTCGGTGTCAACAAAAAATCCAACTTGTTTTCGGTGTTTGAAATGGCTGATCATTATCATGGTTTTTAAAGGACTAAGTCCTTCAGAGCCTAGGGACCAAAAGCCAAATGAATGAAGAAGTAGTAACAAATGAAGTTTTGGAATAAGTTCCTTTACCAACAAAGAAGATGAGATGACTGTTATGATAGATGTACACAAAAACACGCTAGAGAACCAGGAACTCTCATTCGGTCACAAGAAACAGACAGGGGAAAAGATACCAACATCTGGACAAGGTGCTGGTCTTTTGCAGATTAGTTCCCAAACCCAATAGTGAACACATGGGTGTTTACTTATGCATAACCTAGGTGAAATGAGGTAATTGGAGTAAATATTTTTTTCACAGAAAAACGCAGGAATTACAGGAATTATATCCTGGACCTAAGGGTTCTGTACTGCATTGCAAACAGTTTGGGCCAGTATGCATTTTCATTTACTAATTTATGCTGTACTGTATTGGATTGAAAGAAACTCTGAAAAGTGAATGAAGTTTCAAAACTTTTTCATAAATCACATGAAACAATATGCATGTTTCTTTATTATTATCATTATTCTTTAGGATCTTTCATTTGGATATAGGTATCCAATAAATCCATTAACTGTCATCCCAGGTTGCAATTAGTCATCTTGACCTCCCTCGTCATCTGCATTCTTTGAGCAGCGGCAACCATCGGCACTGAAATACTGGTGTAGAAAAATAATAATACACATTACATTTTTGTCAAACAATTCACACTGCAAAACATTCCGTCATACTCCCAGCAAAAGTTTACTACACTACACTACAATTTAATTCTTTTTCAATCTATAGGTATATTACGCTCTTGTTAATTTAAAGTCCTACAGCTTTACTTTACTGTTGAAAGATTTGTCTATTCATTGAATATTTTCATCCATCTTCAATTACATAGTGAAAAAACTCATGCAGTCACAAAAAATTAATCCCTGGAAATGCCCTTCCCCCTGCTAGGATTCGAACCAGTTCCAGGTGTGAGGTGGCACGACTTTGATAATGATACATCAAAGTACGTCTTTTTACAGCCTACTAACCCATAGAGCAGCAGCTTTTTTGGGTTTCTGCAACATGAAGAAGACGAGTAGTAATGATTACCACCTTCACGACAGGACACCAGTCTATCACATATTATTTCATCAACCCAACAGGTGGGCCCGTACCCATTTGAACACAGGGGAAAGCTGAGGCAATGAAATAAATTACTCACCCAAGGAACCGATGTGCCACAGGTAGGACTAGTAGCAGGACTAAGCTATTACAATGTAATTTCAAGCAAGACAAACAGTTCTGAGCTATTCTTTTATCTTTAAAAACAATGTTAAATATTAGAGAGAAAACATTTAAAAACAATTATTGAAAAGGCTTGGGATATAGAAAGTTTTTTTGTACATATTTGAATATCAATGATTAAAAAATAAATTGACAGAAGTGAGTTACGGTAATAAAGGGATTATTGCCAAGATATATTCATCCATGGATTTTTGACAAAGCATATCCTGATTGTAATACAGTACCATGCTTTCCTTTTTGAATGCCAAATTACTCCATGTCATATCCTGGGAACTTTACCATATGATGCCTGTGGAATGCAACACTATGGTTGTTTATTAGTATGTCATAATTTTACTTCATATAGCATAAATGCATGGCTCTTACAGTATGGTCCCTGGTCTCTTTGATAACCCCCTGGCCGTTCATACACGAGACCGAGGTCTTAATTTCCTTCATGGTGGTTGGGACGCAGCAGTTTCCATCTCCGCCCTCACAAGCCAGGTGAGAGCAGACATGGACAAATTTCTCCTCCCCGATACAATTCAGGCCATCTTCCATCACATCGTACTTCAGAGCCACTTCTACGGGTCCCTTTTCACACAAATTGCTGGGCCCTAATTGTATAAAGTATAGACATATTTTTCTTCACATCAAGGTAATAATAATATATTTAGATTTTGACGAAAAAGAATACTTTATTTTTTCGCTCCTCTCAATGAAAAAATCACACATTTTTTGTGTGTTAAAAGAGTGAAAGCATTGTAGTAAGTGTTTTGAATAATCACATGCAGTGAAATATATACAAGCGACTTAATTGTTTGAGAACTTCTATCAACAATTTATGCACTTTGCAAGCACAAACAACCCAATCACTGGCTGACACCTGGTCACTTAAATTGTTGGCTCAGTAGGTAAAGCATTTGCTTTGAAACCAGTTGTCCACATTGTATGCACAGAGTAAAAATGTGTATTTTAGCAGAAGTCTTCCTTAATGCCATAGGAAACAGTGCTGGTATTGAATTGGCCCAGCAAGGTACAAAACTAAGTGAGATATTTTGAACCAATCTCCTTATGGCAAAATATTAACTAGAGGACTTCACTTTTACTTTTAATTTGTTTCAAAATGTGTTGAAAACAGAAAGGTCAAAGAGACCAATTAACAGCAGACGCATTGAAGGTCCTGACTCACCTTCCCCACATTCTCCCTGATGGATCAGGACAGGCTTGGCCCTTGCACGACATGCCTGGTAGTTCAGTGTGCACTCATTCTCGTAAGTCTGAGCTCCTCCCCGGCCCATGGCACCACAAACTCGGTAGTCATTGTTGTCATCGTCCTCCTCACACAAAGTACTTCCCTCGGGGCACAGGGCTGGGTTGACTGTATGTGTAAGTGTAAGGGATAACAAACTTGTTACAGACATTGTATGAGTAAAGAAAAGTCCTTCAGAGCCTACTGGCCTATAGAGCTGAAGCATATCCGGGTTACCTCAGCATAGAGTGGAGAAGTGATAATAGTTGCCACCCTCTGGATAGGAAGCTCTTCTAATGCAGACTAGTCTCCCAACCCAGTAGGGTACCCCCTTTTTGCAATTGATTAACCCTTTCACAGCCAAGGTCTGATTCTAACCAAACTGAAAAACTAACATCTAGTTTGTAGTTTGAGAAAAAATCTTAGCACTGAAACTGAAAGGGTTAAATTGAGGCATTTGGAGTGGTAGGAATGATAAACGGTGGCAAGTTTTTATAACATCAGTCTGTGTCTGAATTCTCAATTTACTTCAGGCTTGCACGCAAAAGATTCAAATATTCATTGTGAGCAGAAATTCCTTTAATTCGGAATTTAATCTCAGCAGAGAATAAGGTTCAGTTTCGTGTCATGCAATTTGCCCCAGGTAGCTGCAGGTTCTGAGCTGCTTTTTTATTGGTTTGGCCATCATGCCTGTATTGTCTGTGTAAAGAGAATGTCTTGATAGGGCAAACATGATCGAAGTTTTATTCATTAATATCAACAATTCACTTTAAGCCTTACCCACTCTGAATTAGCCTCATAATACTCAATTTTTCTATTGTCTCTTGATAAGATCAATGCAAAGTTTTTGATACTACAAGATGCAGAGCCAAGAAATCTTACAGGCAGGATCTGAAGGGTTGCATGATTTGAAGCAGTTGCGTTGTTCGATGCTGAGCTGGTGATTGGCCTGCACATTGGGGACAGCAGACTTCAGCTGTCTGGATCGGAACTGGGAGCCAAAGCCGCAGAGCAGCTGGTGGTCTCTGAGGACACAGTTACTCCAAGGCGACCAATCAGTGTACTTGGGTGGATCAGCTGGAAGCAGTCACAGACATTCAAGATAAAAAAGAAATGAATTCAGGAATGGATATTCACATAATGTTTTCACAGAGATTGACATTTCACAAATAAAAAAAGTGCGCTTTTTTCAATTTTATTTACATGCCTTCTTCTATTCTCATAATTAATAATTCTTATTTATTGTCAAAATTTATAAATATTTTCATTCTCAATATAATATGATGCATGAGCGAATGATTAAATAAATAAATTTCATTGGTTCTGTGTATCAGTTATATTTTCCTATGACTTCCTCTCGACCAGTCTGTTAAGTCATAATTATTTTTTAAAAATTAAAAAAAATTAAAACACACTAAAATTTGGACAAGGATTGTACAACCAAGCATACATCACATCACTGTAAACTGAAATATAATTTAAAAAAATAATTAATTCATGAGATTTGATTTCTATATTTTGTCAGTTGGGATATATAGTGACCTCTATTTACTGCTTATGTTTTGTTGGTTATGAGAAAAAAAAATAAATTAATAAGATGTTAATAAGACAATCTTTCTATGTAGAAATATCAAGTTAGATTGATGATAAGCTTTTTAACGGTTAAAGATTCTAACCCGGCATGGGTGTTGGTTCTATCCTCTCTGTGGTGGCTGCGGGGGCAGGAGTCTCCGGTGGTGCCATTGTGGTGATATGAGGCAGAGGAGTGGTGGTGGGGGGTGGAGGTGTTATGGTGGTTTGACACTGCCCAGGCATAGCAGCAATGGGGATGCTGGGAAGGTATCGAGGGGAGCCCAAGGACACGCACACATATTGTACCATCAGGCAGTAGTTGTTAAAGGTTCTCCTTTGTGGGGAGTAGGCAGGGCCGCACACTTTGCCTAGGAGGTGGAGATGTATCAGCAACAAAAGACATAGGATAATTATAACAATAATAATATATACTCTTTAGCATTACAAAGTTGCACACAGACAAACTCAGGCTATCACACACATAGCACTCACTTTATACGGTCCAAGTAAACAAATACATTAGGACATAATAAGTTTTGTTTGATTTGGATATTTGTGTAAAATAAAGACCAACAACTTTTTAAATCAGTTTTTGTTTTGAGAATGAACCTAACTGAAAACTGATCTTATACGATTTCCTCTATTCCTCATTGATTTTTGAAAGACTCGTAAGGCTCTTGCAAATAGATATGACATGAACATTTTCTAAAAGATCAGATTTTTATCTTATACAAGTTAACTGACTGACTCTGCTTGGCTGAGTATCACATTAATTAGTGAGTTAGTTCCCCTTGAGATCTTGGGAAGTAAAGATAATGATTTACCCATTAAGAGGGCAGGTATCATTGGTGGTGGGATGAGGACACAGAAGTTGACATCAAAACAGGACGTCAGCTGGTGAAGAGGATCTGACAAAACAAATAAATCATTCTCAGTTTGGGATAAGGTTAGGTTGATAGTAATCTATGAAGGTTTCTTTGAATACTGAAAATTGTTTTTGAACAATTTATCTTCAAAAGACAAAATGTTAAGGTATACAAAGAATTTTGATATTATCAAAACAAAACTAAATAAATAATTTAATATTCTTCCTCCTAGGTGACAGGAATGCACACAAAACAACCATCCCTAGAAGTAAAGACTAAACATTAGAAAAAATGCATTTTTTTAAGTTGCTCAGACTACCAGTAAAAAGCTTTTTGGTTCAATAATCTTTGACAGTGGCTTTTTACCGCATAAAAATCAGACAGAACTAAAGATCAGATGAAAACTGATGTAACTATTAGGTACAAACTAAATGAAAATTACTTATTGTGGGCTTTGGTGTGGTCGGTGCAGGTGGCTCAGATTCATCTGTTCCTTCTCCACCATTGCCACTGGCTGTTGTGGCATCAGCAGGACAGGGTCCTGTGGTCACAGTGGCGGTTTGTCGGTTGATGTTGTTGACACAAAAATACTGATACATGGCCTTGTAATGGGGGAACTCCTCCACAAACCCATCACCAATGTAGCACAATGGTTTGGGATTTGTTACAGATGCTTCACACTTGGCAGGGTTGTCACACTCAAGGCAGCATTTTGGGTTGTCTACCAAGATCTTAACTCCTGCATAAGTATAGGAAAGGAGAAAAGATATAATAAGATTGTTTAAGATATCCTATTCATTCTTATTTCCTTTAATCAAACATTTAACAAATCGCATAGCCTAGAGAGAAACTTTGCATTAATACAAAACTGAGTAGGGGATCAGTCCTTCTGTGCTTAGTTTTGATGGCATTTAAGAACAAGGTCTTGTCCTTTGAATTAGCTACATATTTTTTCTTTCCCTAACTAAAATCCAATGAGAAGTTGTTGAACATGTGGCGTAACTTGTACCAACACAAAATAAATAAGTCAGTCTTTGGTGAGAGGCGCCATATTGATAAATTTATTATCATTATCATCATCATTCATTCAAGTATCCGCAATGATAAAAGTTTTAAAAACTTACCTTCTGGATCTTTCTCACATTCTGCTCTGTTTTGGTTGAACTTGAATCCAGCACAGCACTGGCACTCATATGAACCTTTCACATTGAGGCAGCCCTGGTTGGCACCACACTGCGCCAACTTTCTGGTGCACTCGTCAATGTCTGTCACAAAGTGTGGAAATTTGAATGGTGTGACTCTCATTACACTTTAAAGTATTATCTGTATCTCTTTCTGTATCTAATTGTGCAGTAACTCCAATAAGCATTCTTCATGATCATATCAATAGCAATAGAAATGATAATAGTAAACATTACAATAATAATGAAACTAGGTTTTAAATCTCCTAAGGACACTTTTCAAATTCATACATTATGCATAATTTTCATAATCCAAATTAAACACATACTAAAATTCTCAAAACAATATTTTGTTTACAACATAGGCAACTAGTGGGGTAAAAAAAAACCCCAACATACAGAATCGGGTGGAAAAACATGACATACGGGTAGGGGTAATGTGTATGTTTACATTGACCAACCTTTGCATTCTCCATTGACAGGCTCAAAGCCAGCAGCACAGGAGCACATGAATGAACCCTCCGTGTTCTCACATCTCTCTGTGCTCAAGTCACAGTCATGGCGGCTCTCTGCACATTCGTCCAGGTCTAGAAATAGAAGAAATATTCATCTTTTCAGTTGCTTTGCACAATTCAAATATGCTCGGGCAATATAACGATGGCTCACTATATCATCTCCTCTATTTCCTCCTATTACATTATTACAGTTTAATTATCGTCAATTTCATTCCATTGGTATGAGAGAAAACTTAATTTTGCTCATAAATCATTACACAATACTCTCATCCTGTCTGTAAAATGTTAAGTTCATTTCTATTGCTTTGAATTAAAAATTCATGTACCTTAGATCAATCATTGAATATATTTCTGTTTCTACAAATCATCTGTGTAAAGTGTTGAGCAATTTGAGTGATCAAAATTTAAGATTTTGAAAAATCGAATTAGTTTAATAAGAAATAACCTTAGTTTTGAAAGGTTTAAACTTACCAATGCAAGTTGTGCAATTTGAGACATATCCTTTCAGGCACTGACACGCCTTGAGCCGTGTACCCTCGGGACTAAGGATAGAGTAACACACCTCCTTGTCTGTTTTTTTTACTGGAATACAGAAGAGGAAGTAAAAGGGAGAGGCTTATAAGTGAGAAACAAAAAGAAATTCATTTCCTAAGCTTCATGAAAAAAACCGTACCATCACATAACAACTATCAAACCCTAAATCAACAACGATCTGATGTAAAAAAAATTTCTTCAGTATTTACAGCCTTTTTCTTGAGGTTTGTCAAACTCAAATTGGGTAAAAACAATTTTTTACTTAAAGTAATAAAAAAAAAGAAAATATCATTGCAATTCATTCATCAAAAGAAGAACATGAAAGATTTGTTTTCAACTGCAGTGATACATTTCACATATGTACATGGATATCCAAATAGTTTTGCATGCATGAGTAAATAGGAATCAGTTTAATTCAAACATTTCATTAAGTAGAAAACTATGATCCGTCCTAGACCTAATATTACTATTTCAGCAAACAGATACAGGAGGATTGGCATTGCAGCAGACCTTGTTGCTCTGGCTCTCCAATAAAGCTCTATATAAAGCTACATATTATTATTATTATCATAATTGAAAATATGGGATGAGGAAGAAAGTTTAGAAAGAGGTGGGGCATCCAGACCTGGAGGTTTGCACCCGTCTGGTTGGTCCGCCTCTCCCATGAAGCCTTCCTGGCACTGACACCGATGTCCTTCCTCTGTCCTCACGCATTCGGCATTGCTGCTGCACTGCATGGGGGACACCAACCATTTGTTGTTGCCTTTGCATAGGTAGCTTTTGGAGCAGTCTGCTTTGACTGCAATTGAACCTTTCTGGAAGAAATAAAATAATGAAGAGTGAGTACCAAAAACCTCCCTGTGATGACAGCAACAGGTCAGCAATGAAGCAATAAAAGACATTAGCATTACACACTTTTTTTACTTTGATCGTCATTGGAGGATAACATGGTCATGAATAAAAATTAAGTCCACTTCCAATAGCTTTCACTTCTCAAATTGAATATATCTTTGGGGATCAAAAAATCTGATCGTCCATTTTTTTCTTGATTGTCTTTTGAGGGAATATGAAAACCACAGGTCCTTTTTCAAATCTATAGGCCTATCTATAAAAAGACTGTGTGTGTGTCACGGCGCCACATCCTGGCTGCTACAGGTTGATTTAGATATTGAAACAAATGTATGTAAACAATCCATATATACCGCCCAAGTGCAAGAAGGTAAAAAAATTCAGAAAAATTCTCTTGAAAGAGATTTTCAAGAAAACAGCAAAATTTTAACACCTTTCGATTTTGCCACCATTTGATTTTGGTTTTTGTTCTGTGACGGCGATGTCACAAGAAAATCATGATGAAGCACACGAAGGCTGTGCAGTTAGACTGGGGCGTGGGGGGGGGAAGGAGGGGGGTGGGGAAAGAGTACTGAGCAGTTCACACCTTATTTTGACGAGGCATACAGGAGACAAGGGAGATGGTGTGTGAGTACACGTGTATGTATGTGTGTGTGTGTGTGTGAGTGTGTGTGTGTGTGTGAGTGTGTGTGTGTGCAACTGGACCCAGGCTTGAAGGCTTGAAGTTCAACGCTCTAACCAATTTTCCACTACACAACTATTTACATTTTCTTGCTGTACTGTAACTAATAAAAGTTTCAATATTTTCAGCGAAGCTGTACCGGGGCTGCTAGTACTTACTAGATACTTCAGTCTTTAAGATCTGTTTTTTTCTTATAGCTAATAAATAAGATTTTAGTGGACTGATATATGCCAAAAGTCTGAATTTCCAACTTTTGTCATAGCTTTTGTTGTTTCTAACACTAACATTTAGTATGCCTTTATAGTCTACAATCATTTCATGCATTTTAACAGTTTCCAAACCAAAAGACAGAAAATTGAGTGCAAAATTGAAAAAGCATCCTGACAATGTGATATTTTGCATGAGTTTCCTGAAACATTACACAACATGATGACAAATAACAGCAAAATATCTGAGTAAAAATAAAGATTATTAATCAACTTCATCTTTTTGTTTCAGCTTACAGGGACATATTCTATGTCGTCACCATCTTTGAATGCGCATCCACAGTTTTCCTTGGGAACACATTTGTCATTACTGATGCGTTTGTCGTCATCACAAATGCAGGCAAAGGAGCTGATCATGTCCGCTGCCTCGGGATCTTGGTCTTCCAGGCATTTCTGAGGAGGAACTCCAGCCAGGTAAACAAAGGACATGTCCTCCTCACACACTGGAATGTGAACACAAATCACAGTACATTAGATCAGCAATCACAAAAGTACATTTGATTTATTCAATAACTCGATTGAAACACCTCTGATGTATGTCGACTAAAGTACATATTTATATTTGTTAGCAACAAGAGTTGCTTAATGTGTTTGTTTAGATGATGATGAAATATTGTAGAAATGCTACTGCAGCAAAACAAAAAGAAAGAGGTGAAATATGGTTTTCAGATATTTTAATTTTAAATCAATTACAAAATAAAGGGAATAGCCTCAGCATTTTGATATTTTGTTGAAAAACAGTCCTGGAGTTAAAATGATAGCTTTTTGAGTGCTTTCTCAGATGCACATAATTGATTTAATGATAGAAAAATTATGCAAAATACATGTTACAAAGCTTCTTATTTGTGGTAGTGGTACGCAGCTAGCTTAATAAAGTTTATCCTATCATATCTTATGACCCAGTCTTCCTTTATGACAGGCCAGAAAAAAACCCAAAAAATATTCCCACTTAAGGAAAAATAAATGGAATTGTAAATTATTTTTCTTCTGCTTCGCAACAATCGCATTCTGAGGAAAAGAAACCTTGATCTGTGGATGTGATCCCACTTCTCAAAGCAGAACAATATATGTATAGTTGAACACTGATGTAAATATAAGTATGTCCTTGGCAAGAGAAAAAATTTAAATATATATATGTCATTCTTTTTATCTGTATAATAATTTCTTTCAAAAATAATGAGACAAAAAAGAAATTAGGACACAAAAATGTGCTTGTTTGTTTTAAGCATGTTTGTTTTAAGCATGCTTTACTGTAAATCCCGCGATGGGGTTTGTCCTCACATTGATCACAGTTGTACTTGTCTAGGAAGTCCTTCATCTGGTCATTGTTCTGGCATGTATCCACCATCACTCCTTCCAGGAAAGTACACACAGGTGTCGCTGACTCACACAAACTCTCTTCACACAGAGTCTGAAATAATGATTCTTAAATAATAACCATAGCAGAGCAAGTTGATAAATAACATGATGGTTTAGTTTGAAATGTTTTTTTCTTTTTTTAATGAAATCAATCCCAATCTCAATCCAAGATACTACATTCTTTATACAATCTATGACAATGAAAAATACATGTTAGACTGTCAAATATATGATTCCTCAAAAAAAGATTTTAAAACATTGAATTGGAGGCAAAAGCTATGGATTGTGCCACATCCAACTTACTGGGGTGTCGGAGGAGCACAAGCCATTGAAAGAATTACAGAATTCCAGAATGTCCTTGTCGCAGTCCTCCAGGGGAGGAGTGGGAGTGGCTTCAAGGGTGGTGGTTTGCATGGTAGTCACTGTGGGAGTGGTGGTTGGTGCGGGGGTGGTGGTAGGCAGGGGAGGAGGATTCTTATGGCAAACACTGAGGACAATAATATAGAAACAGTAAATGGTGGTGAGTTTGCTTTAAAAAAACAAAACAAAATAAATGATAAATATAAACTATCAAATATAAACTATGTTGCATATTTTGGTGCTATCCAGTATTTACACAGCTGTCTCAAATAAGTATTCTCTATACTTTGTTGCTTCTGTATTACATCAAAACCTTTTTAGATGTAAACTTTGGTGTGGAAATCTGCCTTTTCTAAAAATCTGAATTTAAGAAACTTAATTTTTAAAAATTCAATTTGAAGTGGACACTTTTCTTTTATTCTTCTACTTGACTTTACAGTGTATGGTTTGTCTATGATGCATGAATGTTTGCCACTAGCCTCAATCTAGAATCTTCCTTACATAAATGTACAAATAGTTGGAGACATGCCACAATGCGTAGAGACTCACCTTGTGTCCTGGGTAAGTCCCGCAGATAGTTTTTGTTTTTCTATCTCTGTGAGTCGGATAATTTTCTCTGGAGGTTGTGGTGACTTTGTGCACATACCACATGTTACTTTTGACAGATCCCTTGATACAATCAGCTGAATGATATTACAGAAAAATAGCTTTTACTGTTTGCTTTAAAACCAAAATACTCTGATGATGATCAGTCAAAAAACAACGAAAATATAAGACAGAGCTAGATTAACATGGAGATGTTCATTATCAACAGAAAATTCTAATGCCATTGTTAGGAGAGAGCAGTTCACTGTCATTCCTGTTTTTATTCCACACAAGACGTCCCAGGACAGCTATCAAAACTTTAAAAAAAAGACAACTAATCAATTGACTCTGCCCTAGCTCAATAAGTAGAGTGTCTGCCTTGGAATAGGTAGGCTGGTGGAATAGGTAGGCTGGTGGAATAAGTAGGCTGGTGGAATAGGTAGGCTGGTGGAATAGGTAGGCTGGTGGAATAAGTAGGCTGGTGGAATAGGTAGGCTGGTGGAATAGGTAGGCTGGTGGAATA
>JAUEKZ010178094.1:0-14137 GCA_031471865.1 Melibe leonina | reverse complement strand
CTATCTATCTATCTATCTATCTATCTATCTATCTATCTATCTATCTATCTATCTATCCATCTATCCATCTATCTATCCCCTCTCTCTTTCTCTTTCTCTCTCTCTCTCACTCTCTCTCTCTCTATCACACACACACACACAAACACACACACATACCCCCTCCCCCCGCACACACACAATCTCGTTCACTCTCTTGGATGTTTTGTGGAGTTCTCTGGTGGACGCTACATCTGTTTGTTCTCTTATGCCTTCACCTATCTTCTAACTTTTCCAGCAATCTCTCTAGTGCTCTCTTCACCAAGCATAGACATTGTTGCTCTATTAGCTCAGCCATTGTCCTATCTGTTGTGCCAACAGGTTGTGGTCAATTCCGATGTTTAACATTGCGCCACCTAACTACAGGGGTCACCTACCATCTAGATGAAAACATCATATATATATATATATATATATCTTCTACACTCTCTCTCTCCTCCCTCTCCCCCCCCCTCTCTCTCTCTCTCTCTCTCTCTGTCTCTGTCTCTGACGTAAAAAGTGTATGCAGAATTCAAACCTAGACCGCACCATATTCACGATCCCCCTGTACGTGTGTGACATACACGCACTTCACCAATGTGTGAAGTGGAGGAAGAGGTTAACGAGGACATTGCGTTCATAGTTCATAGTTAAAGTAGACTGTATGAGTCAGCTGTTTAAATGGGAAACACCATATACGCACACATATTCTTTTATGAATCAATTGTACATCTTTTAGTCTAGATATAGTTCATACTCTCACACCTTTTCACTGTGACAAAATGAATGCGACCTTCTCGACAGGACGCTAGTCTATGGCAGACTAGCACACCCATTTGTAAATGCGTGGAATCGGTAACCATTCACTGTACACAACAGGGTGCTGTAGTACAACAGTAATGCAAGTTATCTTACCCGTGGGACACGGACGCGCTGCCCGTACCGTACGAATCAACCAAACCCTAGTACCCGCTTCTCGGTGCTATGTCGCTGCCATTTTCGCTTGTACCTACTCATTGTCCTCATTTTCAGGAAGACAGGGAAAAGGTTACCGCTACCACACAAGTCAGCTCAATGGACATTCCTTGGAGTTTTTGGCCATATTTTTTGTGTTTTTTCTTGTGGGGGGGGGGGGGGTGGATTGGTTTGTTTGCTTGAGTGTTCGGTTTAAAAAAAAAAATTAGCTCTACTTATGATAAGTGGCCCATATAGGAATATGCGCGTGTAGTTTGACTCGACCACACAGAAGCTGTGATGGACTTTAATTTTTTGTTGTTGTCTTTTCGGCATTATACCTTGCCTTTGGAGCAAGATATGAAATAGACATCACATCATTGCCGTGCAGACCCCTTTGCGCTTAACGATGAGTATTTTAACTTTAGTCTTTGTCATGGGAGAGTGACTCAGCGATGAATAATTGTTGCTAATTTGCTTGGTGTGTCTGGGTGCTGACACTTTAGAGTCAGTCCTAAGATTGGCCCCCAGTCCAGCCTTCCCTGCTTGTTGAACGTAACTACCTACTTGAGTGTTGGTAAAATTAAATGTTCGTGGTCATCCGTCCATTGATGTAGCCAACCCGATAATAGATTTGGACTTGTGATGTGACAGTGTGGCTGTTCTGTAAAACTTTCCAGCCATTCTGCCACGCCCCCTGCCCCCTGCTCGTTCTGCCCGCTGACTGGATATATCTGGGTCAAGGATGTGCCGTAAAGACCCTATGCGTTTGACCTCATCATTAAAACATGCCTGCAACAGCCAAGACATTTTTTTCTCCTTTATGTGACACCCCTCACACAATTTTGTTTGTTAGTACAATTGGGATTATTTTGACACAACAATGCATACAGTCTATAAAAATCTCCAGTATATTTTCGTTTATAGCTACATGGATACCAGAGAAAAGGAAGAAATAGCATGAAGGACACATTCCCTAAATCCTCTCTCAATTTGATTCCCTCTTTCTCAATCACTGCATACTTTTAAAAGGAGTTTTGGTGCTGATATGACCTACCAGGCCGTAAACCCTTTCACTGGGAGGTCCAATTCTAGCCAAACTGAATATCCAAAATCTTGAAACATAATGTGTTATTATACCAGATAAATAAGATTTCAGTGGACTGACACATGCCAAAAGCCTGAATTTCAGGCTTTTCGTATGTGTCAGTCCACTGAAATCTTCTTTATCTGGAATAATAACAGGTTAATCTTGAAGATTTTGATGTCTAGTTAGCAGGTTAAAAAATGATGTTAGCATTGAAAGGGTTAAAAGTGACTTAAAGCTAAAAAAATTTAGAACAAACAAACACACTCCATAAAATTGGTTAGGAACAATTGGAATGGGATTGGGTCCAGGCTCATACGGACATTTGCCAAAGTATGCAATGATTAACTTTATCTTTCGCCTCTGGTTTGATTTAAGGGTTTTCTCTTTAAAGGGTCACTGTAACATCTACTCAAGGTGCAGCTTCCCTGTCGTTTTCTTCCTTGTTCAGTAACTGTTGTCACCATGGCCCTTCAAATTTTCCTTTAAGACTGAACACTTTGGCATTCCCTCCTTCTTATTCCTTCTCTTTCTCTGTCTTTGTCCCCTCCTCTCTCTCTATCTCTCTCTCTCCCTCTCTCTGTCTCTCTCTCTCTCTCTCACTCTCTTTCTCTCTTTGTTGTTCCTTGTGATCAACTTATTGTGAAGGTTTTTTATCAGACATTAACTAACTTTGGTCATGTTTTTGTTGGTTCTTTTTTTAAAGCATTTGAAAGTTGCGGTAAAAATTTAGTGATGAGCAATTATCTGGGCATTTGCTTTTGTCTATGCAATACTTCAAATCCGCAATTTTTTTTATCACTTCAACTTCTCTCTATCTCTTTTAGCGCATTGATGTCCTCGGGAAACTGGTGGAAGATCTTATCGGCAGGACACACGAGTTTCTGCAGCCAAATCCAGGTATGCCTCTTTCTTTACTGTTTTATTCTTTGTGAAACTTTTAACTTCTCTAAGATGAGATCGTCTCTGAGATGATTCATTTGATGTCCCATATAAGTGTAATGCTATTTCTTTTGTTCACCTTTCGTGTAATTATGGTAATGGAAAGATTCAATAAATTTGAGTTCTGTAACATTGATTGCCTGAATACCAACTTTCTATCTGGTTTCAGGCCTTATTGGTTGACTTGAAACCAGATCAGAGTACCTAAATTTAAACATTTTGTTTATTAGGAAATAAATTATTTCATTAGAAGTCTGGTTGTTTATTTTGTCTAGTAATTACAAAACAAACCATCTTTATATCAATAAGAAATTTTGAATACAACTCTCTCTGTTTTGGTCTATTTAATCTTGAAGGGAAAAATTTTGGCTTTTTTTTCATCGTTTTTTTTCTTTGTGCCCTTCTGTATTTGTATAACATCGTTCTTCTCACCTATGTTATCCCTTTTAAAATCTATTCGTTTATCTCTTCTTTGTTGGTGAATTTTAAAGCATCTCGTGCAAAGATGTCCACTCGCAACGCACTCTCCAAGATTCGAGGTCAAGACCAGAAGATGCTCTACCCTCAACCTGAGGGTACCCTGGGAGATTACATGATTAAACATGGACAGGACTTGGGAGTGGAATCCATGTTTGGTAAAGTATTTTTTATTATTTAATTAACATTGGTTTTAAACAGCTATTGTTGGTTTTGTAATGGAGATAGAACCATCCGGTTTCAACTCCCTGTCTAGAGCTGTGTGGGTGACAGCTAACAGGCTTCGAACAAGAACTGCATTGACCTGATCTACCTGTCATAAGTGGAGGAGAGCTGACTCCCTTACCTGCACACAATGCTGGAGGTCGGTGCCCGCAGACGGTAGATCACCTGGTCAACGATGGCCTGGTTACGAAGCTCGAAGGTGGCTTCCAGTCGGTAAACAGTTGCAATATTGCCTTGGATTGGGTTATGGATTGACAGGAGGAGGAGTAGCCAAACGCAGCTGCTGTGGTTTGGAATCTCTTTCATTCTTTTTTTCTCTGAAGTAGATTGTTGGAAATATATGATCTCTTTCTGACCCTTAGAGCATTTGAAAGGTGAACAAAATATTTGAAGCCTCTCAGTGCATTGAGAGAGTACTCATCTCAATTTGGACGGCATTGAAGCAGCCCTTTTTTTAGTGAATTACTCCTGGACAGGTTTTGTCACCGATCCTTAAACTGTTGTGAAGATATGGGACAGTAATCGTTACTACTTTGGAATTTTCTCTTGCATGTCCTGTTCATATCCCCAATGTTGTTTTTACCTGTTCCGTAGTCCAATAGTTAAATAGTTCTGGCTTTTAAAAGACAACAACCAACCTACCAGTATGGCTTTTGAAATAGTCTTAACACAAGCCCATCGAATAGGCTTGAATTGCTACAGAATTCTATTTCTTCCCAGCTTAAACTAAATTGGATTTGATTGTTTGTTGCAAGTGTGGGTCCAATATTGAGTATGCCAGAGTTCCAAGTTTTGCATGCAACTTGTTATTCTTTCATCTTTAGGGAAGAATGGTTCTTGATAAATGAATTGATTTTCGAAACAACTCTGGAGTTATGACAACAACCAACCTGTTAGGCATTCTTATTTTAATATTACTATCATCACATAAGACAGAAATATATCTGGGATATTGCTGGTGATAATATGTCAGTTTGGCACTCTTTGGTTTATTGCCACTCTCATTATAAAGTTATGTTTAGCCCTCTGAATTGAATATTTTTATTAAAGATAAATGATGACCATAAAGCATTGCCAGTGGGGATATGTGGGTTTGGCACTCTGAATTGTATTTTATTATAAAATGTAAATGAATATTTTGGGTTTTGCTTGTTATTTTATGATATGAGATGGTTTGTTTCCTGGCAGGTCCGTGCCTGATTGAGGCTGGAGAGTCATTTAAGCACCTGGCAGAGATCAAGTACAATCTGGAGGACAATGTCAAGCAGAGCTTCCTGGAGCCTTTGGCCATCCTGCAGAACAAGGACCTCAAGGAAGTTAATGTGAGTATAGACAGAATACCTCCCCTCACCTCCCTTGTTCTGCTTTAGTTTTCCACCCTTCAATACCATAATGTAGTACATCCTTACAGCCAGACAAAACCAGACAAGAGTGGAAGACTTTGAAGCAAGTAAGGGATCAGCTTACTGTGCTTAGTCTTTGATGGCATTCAAGAACAAGACATCTTTGGTCTTACTCCAAATTAAAATTAACTCTTAACATTTGTTACTCTCAAATTTTTCACTATCAGTTATCTTCTCAAATCTTTTATGCTTTTTAAAAAGTAACTTGTTCACCTCTAATAACCTATTTTTCAGCACCACCGCAAGAAACTGTCAGGCCGAAGACTTGATTATGATTGCAAGAGAAGGAAAAAAGATAAAGGTTAACATCTGTGTTAGTGTGTCCATTTAAAATTTCCTTTCAGTGTGTCAATCTTGTCAGAGATGTATTTTTGTGTGTTGATCACTGTTTTTCTTCTTTAGAATTCATGTACTATTATTATTGATTAGAGAACTATTACCCTCAAGACAAGTAAATAATTATTTTTTTCTTGTTATGATGGAAATACAAAAATGCCTAACTCACACAAGATTTGGTGACTGCTGGTATGATCATTAAAATAATGACAATATTTACAAGTGGAATCAATTTTTCAAGTTAAGAAGAGCTTTGTAACCACTTTTAATGGGAGAAGATGGAGCTTATCTTGTTGCCTATTATTTTATTTTTTTCGGTGGTTGTTTTTAAGTAATCAATAATTACTCTTTCTAGTGCACTTCTAAAATTTCTAGTTGTCTCATTGACTAAACAACCCTTTCTGATGTGTGTGTGTGTCTCACTGACCTTTAATTATCTGAATTTGGGTAGAAATTACCTAGAAATTACCATGGGCTGTACAATTTCTACATGAAAAATTCATCATATATTTTCTTTATACTAATAAGAGACTTGAAAATTGTATTATTCATCCATTAATTATCCAGCAAAAATGGTGAAAAACAGAAGAAAAAAATTAATTGTTTGACACCTGTATGTTTGGTTTCGGAGTTTTTTTGTAGAGGGGGGAGGGGGGGGGAATGGTAGTGTGTGTTGTTCTTGTATTTAAGAGCAGTTATCTAAAGCTGATGCCTAATTCAACTCTGACTTCTTTGTTCTCTGTTTGATTTTTTAAGTCTGATTGACACATGTCAAGGAAGTCTGAAAAAACAGTCACAAACCTCTAAGACTGAGCTAGTGCTTCACATTGCTAAATTTTATGACGAGCTGTTTGATATAAGCTGCAGTTTGTTCTAATGAATGCTAGAACACACGTGTTTTCATTTTTCGGTTTATTACATAATCCTCTCTGTATTTTTCTTTGATAATAAAATTCAGCTCCAATGAAAGTTTGCAAACAATTGGTTTTTGAAATATTGAATTATCATAAGGGTTTTATTCTTTCTGGCATTTTATCATGTTTTGAATCCTTTGTTTACTCTTTCATATCCTGGTTCCTCAACCAAAAGGAGGTAAGGTCCATTTTTCCACTGGCATGCTTTAAAAGATGTTCTCATCATACATATTCTGTTTGAGAAGAGATAGATATGAAGTCAATTATTATAGCTGTTTGTAGTGAAATCAGTTGTTATATATCACAAATATTATATTCACTTGTTACTAATTAGATATATTTAAAGGTTCACACTGTAAAGCAACTCTGTGAGAAAGGACAACTAAAACTAATGATAATAATGATATTGACAATATTATGATGATGTTTAAAGAGCGCCTTTTTATGATAAGATCAAGTGCTCTATATGCTGAGAGTTACAATTTTTTAAATGAAATTTAGTGTAGTTGCATACAGGTAAGGAAATATACTCATGTCTAGGTAGTGTCTATCTCTCAGCCTTACTTTGTCTGAGTTCTTATTGTTTTCTTCTTCTTCTTCTTCTTTCAATTACTGACTGACTCCGCTGGGCCCATTCCCTCTTATTCTTGCCTGTCCTGTTTAACCTGCCCATCCAACCCCATCCCTTAACTCCAAATTTTGTAGTAATGTATCTTGTTCAGACACATCAACTGTTTTTTGCTCCATCCTGTTTCATTCCGTTTAAAAAAAATAAAAAATTGTGCATTGTATATGACATAGCATAAAAAAAAAAGACTTCATATCATCTATTTCTCATGGCATGATGATCTCGTTCAAAAGGTCTTCATTTTGTTGAGTCAAGCAGAAGTGCATAGATATCTGTTATGCTGTGTGGTTGTACTTGTCATTCAAAGTTATCTGTCCCATTCCTGTGTTCCATTCTTGGCTGAATTTGGAAATAATATTAAGCTCTAACCTAACCAGCGTATTTCTTGTATGGCAAAAATATTTCTATAAGAGTAAAAATTCAGAAAAGATTGATATGGACCAACTTGCTTTTTGTTTTTCCTCTCAGTGGGAGTGTCCTACTAAGTCAGGAAAAATATGTGTATTTTCATACCTCATGCAATTAACGCTTTCAAAACTCACCCTAAATATTATTTGCTTATGAATGCAATAGAAATAATGGAATGGAGTAGACTAATATAATGCTTTTATTAAAAAAATGTTGGTTCTTATGAAAGATTATACTTAATTTTTGCCATTATTCAATTTCCAATAGATTTACTGTTATAATAGGCATTTACTAACGTAATGGCTTGCTTTAGGAAAATGAGAGATGAAATACTAAAATATTTCACATTTTAAAGACTTAATTTGCGAATCTTCCAGCTCACTGGAAAAAGAATCTGCCCTGAAAATTTGAATAAAATCTTTATGATCAAAGATATGATAGCCAGATTTTGAAGGAATTTGGAGAGAAAGTTACTCAATTTTTCCAGAATGACGCACATTTTGATAAACTGAGTGAAATCAGCAATCTCTCATTGATAGTTGTGGCCCTCTATCAAATTTCATTCCTACTCAAGTTGGTTTGTGAGTAAGAACACTGGTTTCAAGGGGTCTGTAAAGTCCTTTCATTTGTAAGTTTATGTGTCCAAAGCTTACGCTATGGACACCCATAAGTATAAGTTGCCATGGCAGCATTGAACCTCGTTCTTTCTTGTTAAAGATCAACACCCTGAACTCAGACTGATACCTCTGCATTCTTCCAAGGTTTGAACTATTTGTTGAGGCTCAAGAGAGACAGAACCAACAGTTTCATTACAATGAGATCAAAACTAACTTATTATCTTAAGAGCTGTTATGAAGGTCCTGTTGAAAAACTGAGCATCGCTGTGCTCTTAATGGTCTAAACTTGAGTCCACTGGACTTTACCTTAGGCTACTTGAAGGTCAGAGTGTGTGTAGAAAAACTGAAAATTGAGGACTTGATTGACATAGGATGTGAGAGATTTCCTCTGAGCAGTATCAATGCATAATTGTTAATATTGCGGAGTGCATTATTGGGCCTTGCTTGAAATGTGTGGCTTTTAGAGAAATGTTGTGACTTTGATTGTGCTCATGACATCTTATTGTAGTTTTTATACAGTTAATCCAGATAAATGTTTCATATTTGAGCAAAGTGTGGCTATCATGTCTTTGTCCATTACAGTATTATTGCAGTTTTTAAGGGAGGACACTTTTTTCTTGTCTTCTGATATAAGTAATCTATTCCTGCCTACACTTCTATTATTGTCCCTAGGTAGTGAGAAATTGTGGTGTTAGAATATGTAATATATATGCTTTTAATATTGTATTTTTTGTCTGGTTCTCAAAACCTTTTGCTGTCAATGTCGCATTATGTGTAAGTATTCTGTGATCTTTGAAAATTTTGCGTTCTTCTCAAATCTAAGTTTTTACTTACTGTTGTGCCAAGCAATGTTCCTATATATGATAGTACTTGATGTAGGAATTGTGAAACAAATTTTTCCATGCTTGTTTATCATGAGACTTGTGCTGTTTATCACCTCACTATTGTCATATTTTAATTTGGACCACTTTACCGACCCCAGCCCCCTTCCTGTCTGTCCCTATGTTTGTTTCCTTCTCATTTTTTACATTTTTAATTTCTATTCTTTGTCTAGCTGCTGGAGGTAGTATCACATTCATGTATTTATTATCAAAGCATTATCGTGCATCATGATTCCCCTTTTGTTTCATCCTTTTTTTATTCTACTCTGGGTTGGCATAGAAGGATGTACTAGCATTCCATGTTGGATTTATATTTCCAAACCAGCTTATTCCCATTGCTGCAGGATTATTCCTACACTTTACACTGCTTGTTACCTCTGTAGCCCTCCTAAGGTCAGAATTCAAAGCCAGCTTTTGGTCAGAATTTCCATTGCTGTATCTGTTATGCACACATCTACCTTTTTGATATCTATAATGATAATAATAAAATCATATCTTTATTGCTCCAGATGCAATTTCTCCAGTAATAGCGGTAATATTAATTATAATGACAATAGAATGATAGGTTATGATGATAGTGATGTTGATGACAATCGTCATCATTATCATTAAATTATCTGGTAGATATTAATGTTTCTAACAACAATAATGTGACAACAGTAACGACAAGCAGAAACGCACAAGCACACACATGCGCACATATCCAGTGGTAACTCTTAAAGTAGATGATGAGCAAGGGCAATCAATAATCAAGCGTGCATAAAAACTATTAACAATGCACAAACCCTGTATTGGATAGCATATATACGTTACGTGTATATGCAGACATACAAATTATATGCATTACAAATATATAATTCTAAAATCTCTTTCCTTTTTTGTTTTTCTTAAAATGACTATTATATTAGACACTCTCAAATCAAATCAAATGTTGTTTTGGTTTTTATTTGTTATTTTTAATCTATTGTTTTTCTAGTGTGTTGGCTCTCTCTTTTTTAAGTGACATCAGCAATGAAGCTAATTTTTTTTTTTTGAAAGATTCAAATTGATAAAGAATAAGGTGTCATTTCCACAAAGTGTAGGCGGTAGTTTGATATTTCTGTCTTACAATTATGTGACTATTTTTTAATAAATTTTTGAAAGCAGTTTACTGGTATTATCAAAAAAAAAAAGAAGAAATATTTTATCATTATTATTATGGTTTTAGCCTTTTAATAATATCATAATGTAAGGTAAGGAGAAGAAACTAGAGAGGTTTAATGATTTTGATCTTTGAATTCTGTATCAGCTTTTTGGGTTGGTTTTTTTTTTCAAGTAAAAGAAAGAAAAGAGATAGAAACAAAAATTCAACATGGGACAATTTGTGCATGATGTCTTTTCTGTAGCCATTCTTTAGGCAAACAATATTTATAGAGATACGTTCTGAAGGGGATCACTAGAATGGAATGGAAGTTAGTGTCACTCACCTGCATGGCATTGTGTCCTCATTTTAATTTTGCTTTTTAAAAAAAACATGCTAATTGCATGAAAACCCAAGATTGTTCGTATTAATGCCAGTTCTAGTTTGAAATCTGCAATGTCCTCTCCTTTGCATTGTTTCTTGGGTGTCCCAAGGGATGTTGTTTTGGTTTTGTTGTTGTATTTGTGCCTGTGTTTGTATGTACACATGTATGTCTGCTCGTGTCTCCAATTAAGTGTGTTCCTCATGCATACATTTTTTTTCTACTTTTATCTGTCTCGTGAGAGGTTTTCTGTTTGTGTTTTAGTATTATTTTTTACATCAATGAGTAAATAGTGTATTAAATCAAAGCTCGAGTGTTGTTAATAATGTATTGTCTGCTTTGCAATATCTTTAAATCACAAAAATCTAGTGAAAGTGCCTATCGAACAAAACTTATCATTAGATTAGAATTTTAAAGTTACCCACAACCTTGGTCAGTGCAGAGGTCCCAAGGCTCAGGGATTTTTTTCTTCCTCTCCAATGGCATAAAATCTCCTTGAATTTTTCCTGAGGTATTCTTAGAATTAGGAATAGAAAAAATGACCAGAGAAAATAGGCTGTTCTGGATTTGTCAATGGATGCTTGATGTTATGGACCCATAAGTTCAGAAAGGGATTTGTCAGAGATTTTTGGTCTTTGCAATTTCGCTCTAACCTCTTGCACGGTTCTCATATCAATAAATAAGTCTTTATAAAAGCTATTCAGTTTATTTGGTGAGATTTTTTTAGGAGCATTCTTTCTGCAGAAAAAAGTTCAATGATAAAGCATTAATAAATTGTAAGATGCTAGTACTGGTTCCTATTCAACAATTTCAAACAAATACATGGTCATAAACGTGGTGCTAAATCCCAGAATAATGTCATAAGTAGTACAAGTACTGAAAAATCTACTTACTGTGTGTACGTATAGACTAATATATGTATGGATGGATGGATGTAATATGTTTGTATTGAATGGTATGGTATGATCTGTGTTTGTGTGTGTGTAGTGTGTGTGTGTGTGTGTATATGTGTGTGTGTGTGTTAGTATGTATGTATCTATTTTGTATGTATATATACAGTCTTCTTAAAGGCAAACTGCTCTGTCTGCAGTGATAAAATTTTAGCAGAAATAGGCATTCAGACAGCATGGGTTTTTTTTTAAATAAAAAGAATTTGTTTTCTGTGTAGAAAGAAATAAAAAAGTGCATACTTTCTAAGTCACTTTATTTGTATCAATGCCTTTTTCTCCTTATCCTTTAGCATGATATGAGTCTATACCAGATTCAGAGGACAATGAAAAAATAACTTTGACCTCAACTGGTGTTAGGGGCACAGGAAACAGAGTAAAGTGGTCGTGACTTATTCTTGTGGCTAATTAACGACATACTTGAGATGAATCGTGACATGGCTTTGCAGCACCGTACAGTTTAGGAAATTATTGCTTTTGGGTTAGTGTGTCGTGTGCCAAAGACTCCTTCATAAAGCAACATTATGAATGGAGCTAACGGTGTCAGCCAGGTGTCTTTGATAATTACACCAGGGACTATAAATAGATCATGTTTAGTCTACTAGAATTTGAATGACAAAACACCCAATGGAAATAATAATATCTTGAGAAAGAAAAATGAAAACTAAAAAAAGCTGATGTGGGAATATCTTTTCCAGGGCATAACTCAACTGATGATATTGCCATATCTATTCCGATGTTTTAAAATCCTTCTCATTATTTTATTTTCCTATTCTTCTGTTTTGGGGGCTTCTCTGTATTTTTTTGTTGATTTTTTTTTTGGGGGGGTTTTTTGTACCTTGCCATGCATAGGACTTTATGTTTGACTGAATCTGAAAAGAATATTTCATGCAACTCTTTCTCGTCTCCCTTTTTATGTTTTGGTTTTCCTTATTACTTTGATTTTATGCATTGGAACATTGAGATTTCGGTTTTTGCTTTTAACTGTTATTTACCTCTTTAATATAGAGTCCAGTAGAGGCAATTTGTGCATCAAAAATTTGTTGGTGAAGAATAGTCTTAAAACTTTTTTTTAGAGTAACCATTAGAAATTGACCAACCTGCCAAAGGTTGCTTGCCAATTTTTATAGCTGTATTTTAGCATTAGGTCTGTATGTTTCAGTATTGTGTTGGGTGAACTAGTGCTACTGTTATAATTGCTTTTATTCTTAGACTAAATCAAATTTGTTTTTGTTTGTTAGCTGGAATCATGAATATCAGATAGAGAATATAATTTCCTCAAAACTGTAATTTGATAGAAACTAAACCCCATCAAGTTATCAAATATACTTTTCTATCTGTCATGCGTTATTTTGAAATATTATCTTGTATTGCCTAAGCATGTTACACACTGTAGGGTAATTATTTGAGTAGAGTTCTTATATTGAACAAAAAAAAAAACCCCCAGAAATATTGAAGATTTTTACCCAATTTTATTTCTAAAAGTCATTTGGTTTTGGCTGATACAGTTGATCAGTCATGAAATTTATAGAAATAGAAACAATGTACGTTCACCAAGCTGTACATTGTCCTCTGTATAATGAGCAATATTTGCCTTTGATTCTTAAGAACATTAAAAAAAGCAAAGCACCACTTTAATATACTCTGCTTTTTCACCATTACAACCAAATGTATGTCTAATAAGGAAAAGGAATACTCTTGTTATTTTTCATGTTTGAAGCATTATGAAATAAGTCTTTTGTGTTAAAAGCTTTGTGGAAACTTTGTGGTATATTTCTTTGCATTTTGAAGTTTTAATTTTTTTTCTCATTTTGTCTTTGATATTAGGCTCCCATGTTACAGAAGAGGAGCTACGTGTGGCAGAGGATAAGTTTGAGGAGTCAAAGAATTTAGCTTGTAGTGCCATGCACAACGTTTTGGAAAATGAGGTTGGTTGTGGTTTTATTTAATGGCTAATTTTTTGGGGGTTTAAAAAAGTGTTTCAAGTGAAGAATCATTCTCAAGATAACCCTTGAAAGGTATTAGGGTATTCCATGCATCTTCAGAGATTCCCTGTATATTATTTTATTTTGTTTTTTGATATTAGAAGGTAAAATAGGAAATGAAAATTTATATTTTAAATAAAAAGCATGAGTGTTTTGGGTCTCCCTGGACAAAATGCATGATGTGAGTGGTGAGGTGGACATCATCTGTTTCTTTGTACTTCTGTCCTTTGTGATTGTGAGGGGTGAACCTTTTTCTTCATATGAATCATCTCTTTGTTACCTTTTATGAGAGATAAAGTTTTCCCCTTGTATATCATTTTTCTTTAAAACATCCCTGGCAGGGTCAATGTCTGGCTTTTCTTTAAATCAGTGTTATCATCTTACTTATCCCTCGCCAAGGATATGACCTCAGCAGTTGAAAGCACCCTAAAACTCTCAGAAATAAGAAAATTTTCTGTAATTTTCTGTTTTTTACTGACATAATAGCAAAAAAGGATTAACCGATTTTGTTAGGTCTTCATCTATCATCTAAGTCACCATTTAGGGTTATGATTTTTGGAAAAGATGAATGATACTACAGTATTATCCTTGTTAAACACATCATGCACTTAGAAAATTTACTCAAAAGGGTGCCCTTATTTGTTATAAAGATAAAGAAGAAAGTGTGCAATATCATGAGGGGAAAATCAATCCTCGCACCTTACAATACTATACATTTTCATGGATAGATTTCTTGCGGCCGCCCTGTGTGGAGGGGCGTCTGCCACCGTGGCAGTGGGTAGAATACTCCGACCGTTTCATCCAACGTATCGTAAA
>JAUEKZ010178072.1:0-14138 GCA_031471865.1 Melibe leonina | reverse complement strand
CACACTTTGAGGTTTATATCTCTCTCCAAATTTTCTATAGCGGTTCCATAAAAACACGCATGACCCAACAACAACAAAAGCAACAACAACAACAACAATAATAATAATAATAATGATAACAATGATAATAATAATAACACCAGTAATAAGAGAAATATTCCACTTCAAATCATTTTCACATTTTGTTGTTGTACAGCACACAAAGGACAATGATCGTGTGATATGGTCACAAATAAAAAGTTTATCTGGATAATTCTGCTTTGCGACAACTATGGTCGTGCTTTGACCACATAGACTACTCGAGGCACGCGGGCATATTGTGTGTTTGTGATTAATATGATGATACACCTGGAAGTTGCTACTATGGGGACTGTGCTAAAAAGTAGGCTTACCTATTTTGAAATTGAGACAGGCAGATTTGAAAAAAAAACTTTAAGAAGCAAACACCTTAATCAAAGCAAAAAATTGTTGGGGTTTTTTTTGTTATGAGTACCCAGATATAGAACGCTAATGCAAAATTTGGACAGATAGTCACTGGAACGTAAGCCTCGCAGTGTGCATCTGTTACTGTTACTGTTGCATGGAACGGGCTATCACATAGAGCTAATAATAGATAATAATAATAGACTAATCGCACAAAATCAAGGGAGCTAACCTCTTTGTAAATAACATAATAATATACTTGATATCTAATATTTAAATGTCCCACAAGGTATAGTAATAAATAGTTATTTTAAAAAATCGCATTAGATAGTGATTATCATGAATAAGTACTTAGTACACATCGATAAGGATGGTACTCAGGCAGAAACGTGATTACAGTATGATAATGGTAATGATAAAAACGATAAAGGAGCTGCTGGAAACTATATCATGGTATAAAATGGCAAAAATGTTATAAGGTTAAACAATTCATCACGTTTAATGCCTTTCACAATTAATGGTAGAGGTCTAGTGAGGATAAAATAAAGGGTGATGGCAAAACATTTGATGAGCAGAGAGTCAGCAAGGGGATTGCAATCTCATTGAAAACATAAGGTCTAAAGATATTTCATTACTATGATTAGGAGGAATAATCATTGGATGACACTGTAGATGGTCTACTACTGGTGATAAAGATAGACCACAGACTAAAGATAACTTAGTCTGTGTATAAATTGGACCCGATGTGACCCTTTATATTCGGGTCACATAGACAAGACTAAGAACTCAAGTAATCAAACAGCAGTGTGGTATCGAATACATCCATGGATGACGGTTTGTTTTTATCTGACGACTGCTGCTGCCCTAAACAAACCGTCCCATTATCTAAGTCAGGGCTTCAAGGCCAACCACCATCAACACCTCTTCGTTGTCGAATGGATGCTCACGTTTGTTTTTCCAATTCTAGATCTAATCCCTGCACTTGTGTCACGTTTTAATTGGTTGTATCTGATTTTTGTTGTGGTTATTTTTCATCACAGGATAGACTATCTACTAAACTCAGCACGACGCTTGTTTCCCATCAGGAGTTCGACTTCAGCTTCATTGAAACAAAAGGTTTCTAGGGACCGGTTTTTGTTACGGAAGTCATTAAAACGAAGCAAAACAAACTTTTCCTGTATCAATTAGACTTTAGAACTTGAAAAGAAGTTGCACTTCACCGACTTTTCAAACTGTGCTGAATATTGTAGACTTACCTAGAGTCTAATATGGAAATATTTGTGTAACGTTCTAAGTAGACAAAGAAGTCCCAAGTTTTGATCTATCTAGTGGACTCGGCTTCTTAGAGCTTAGAGGATGGATGGATTTGATGGGAATCCAGATGTTAGAAGACGTCTGGTTGGGGACGCAGTTACCCAAAATGGAGGCTCAACTCAAGATCGTGGTGCAAATGTTCCTAGGGATGAGTCAAGAACTAATATAAGACGTGATCCAAATCCTAGTGCTCCTAAAGCTTCATTTGTGTTTATCATTATTGTGTCATTTCACATTTTCATGGTTGCTTTAATTCATTATCGAAGTAACAGTTATCCAGTTCCTAAAATGATTGCCTTATCTAAAGCAACAGATTTTATTGAAGAAAATGCAAGAAAACATCTAGACGTAATTACTGGACTTGGACCACGAGTTTCTGGAAGTGAAACCAACTGGAAAGCAGAGGAGTATATTATAGAACAAATAAAAAAAATTCAATCACAGAAGCAGTCAAGCAATAATATTGAGTATGACCTTCAAATTACAAGTGGAGGATTTACTTTAGATTTTAGTAATGCTGGAATTGGTGAATTTACAAGTGTTTACCAAGACTTACGGAATATTTTAGTAAAGGTTTCCCCTTCGAGAAATGCACCTTCCAGTATCTTGGTGAACTGCCACTATGACACTGTGATCGACAGTCCAGGTATAGTAGAATCAGGGGTCTAGCTATTATTCTCACATTATGCGAGATTAGCACGATAATGGGTCATCTCGTTACCACTTTACAAATTTTTTCTTGCTCTTTGTCATGTTTTACTGATGCGCTACTGCTGCTCAGTCCAGAGCATAGCAATTTTGGCTGAATGAATTACATTAGAACACGGATAAACTGAAATGTCTGGGTGGAATCATTTTGGTTTAAACATATTTGACAACAACTTTACCGCAATTTCTATTGCTTTTCTTTTGTTTTTATTGGCACTGTTCTTTCATGTAACCTTGAAAGAATTTTATTTTGATTTAGTGTCTCATCCTTATATTTTTATGCAGTCTTTTAAAGTACACCTAAATTATATTTCTTTTGCTCCTTTTGCCCCTTGTAGGTGCTGGAGATGATGCCACAAGTTGCTGTGTAATGCTGGAAATTTTGAGAGCTTTGTCTCAAACTGAATTTTCTTTGAAACACAACTTAATTTTTTTATTTAACAGTGCTGAGGAAAATATTTTGCAGGTAATGTTTAATTGCTTGAACGCTAAATTACAATTACATGCTATTTCTAAGGCTTTCCATTAATTTAACTGAAAACTGAATTCCAATTTTCATGGCAGCCTAGTTTATAGTGAAAAAAACATTTTAAGATTTAAATTTTACTGTTGTACGGTCAAACTAATAGTGAGGCAGTACTATGATAACATCATAATTGGGTAGCATGAAGGTAAGGAAATTATAAGGACTCACTGTCTGCAAGGCCACATCAAATGCTGCTCAGTGATTGACTCTCCGGCAAAGGGAGTAAAATATTTTATGCCCACATGAGTGGTGTTTTGTCCTGTAGGGTTTTGTTGGGTAGGGAAAAACTTTTAGGATGTTATATATAACAAGAAATAATAACACTATTCAAGTCATGAATATTATAATTTTTTCAGTGTATTCATTTTTAAGTGCCGTTGCACAGTTAGAAGTTGATGGTAGATGAGAATAGTCGTAATGGGTGGCGACATAAAGAGCTTCTAATGTTGTTGCTCGATGAATGCACAAATGCTCCTTTGGTGCTTTAGTTTTACTCATAATATGTCTTGGTAAGTAAATGCCTGGTGCTTGCCTAATGCATGCTCACAAAAGTGTTGAGACTTCATCTTCAAAATGACGTTTGTGTGTCAGGGAATGGCCTAGAGCATAGTCTTTACCTTTGATTCTTCCTCTTTAAACTGATTGACAGACTCGGCTAAGCAGTGAGCATTTTGAATTGGTCACTTGTTTCATAAGCATTTGAGCAAGAAAGTTATTTGAAACCAGTAACTGTCTGGTAATTCTAAAAGTATCACTGGCCTTTGCAGCGGTGATGGTACCAGAAAAGATAGTAGGGGAAAGAGGTAATCTTTCAGTGGCAAATTTTTTATATTGACTTTTACCATCACTAAAAACGACCCCATAAACAGACTACACTTTTCTGGCAAGATTATTTCCTCCTTGACATGCATAGACCATTCAGTGTTCTAAGAAATGACATCTTTAGCATTTGATACAAAGTGTGTGTGAGTGTTCTTTGTTTCACTTTGAGCATCAACGAGGGGTCCTTGTTCCATGCTTATTGTCAGAACATATTTTTTATCTACAGCTTCCATACTCAAGTAAACAGAATAGTTTGTACTTGTGGGAAATTTCAAAACTGCCAAACCAATGTAGGTTAAGGTCTTGATTTGAAGGTGATAAAAATATTTAGGTTGAGAGTCTAGGGTTAAGTAATTAGTTAAAGAATTGTATATGGAGGTGCTCAGATTAACTCTTTGGTATCTGTATTCCTCTGATAAGGGCTCAAATGCTGGGCAATTGTTGCAATTAGTGTGATTAAGTTTGCATTTTTTTTTTTACAACATTTTTCTTACCCCCACCCCTTTTGGGTTAATTTTTTTAAAAACTAAATGGAATCAAATGATTAGTTTTAGCTATGGTTTGAAAGTATTCTAGTTACGAAATATTTTCTTAATATGCTTGTAGAGTTTTTCATGTTACATTTATGGAGTAGTAAAAAAACTCTTAATTACTTTTTTTCCCACTCACAGACCAGCCATGGCTTCATTACACAACATAAATGGGCTTCTGCTATTAAAGCATTTGTTAACTTGGACTCTGCTGGTGCTGGAGGCTGGGAAATGGTCTTTCAAACAGGTTGTACTCAAAAACTGTATAAAAGAAATTTGGAATACTAAATATTAGGTTTTTTTAATAAACCACCTGATATCCAGTGGGAAGTTTGTCAGGCACTCCCACATGTAGTCAAACTAATTTTGTTTGTTAGACTCCTATGATATGAGTAAGGCCTTATTTCAACGCTTTGAATTAACCTCTAATTCAATAGACCGAAAGAGGAAATGCTCATGAGCATTTTGTATGTTATCATTTGTGATTGTTTAGCAAATGGAGTGATGCTCTGCAATAATGTAAGAGCATCAAATGAAGCCACGATGACCATAGCAGTTGCAAGCACCCTAAAACTCTCAATAAACAAACAAACAAAGCCACGATTAAATAGTTTCTACTCAGAATGTATTTATTTACATGTCAGTTTCTTGCCGTCATATTTGTACTTGATGATTGTGATTCCTTTCAACTTATACTTATATGTTTAAAGTGTTTATTAAAAATTATTTTAGAATTACCCTGCCACATCAATAATCTTAAAACTGTTTTGCCATATATATATAATCACTAGTCTGATAAACACTTTGAATCTCTTTTTTTTTTTGGTCATTTTTTTTTGGTTAAAAAGTAACATTCTTTGGAGCCTTGCAGCTTATAGTGCCTCAGGTTTTCCTGTTTTTTTTAACTGTGAAGTAAAACAGTAAGGGGATCGATCATAGATTACTTGGATGTAGATTTTCTTTTCCAAGGGAAACTGAAGCACCTCAACTAATCAAATTAATTGCCTGAAGACTCTGTAGTACATAGCTCACAATTTGGCTATCATACCTTCATTTTTAAAAATGGCATTGTTGTTGGTCCATCTATTTTGCCAATGGTGTGCATTTGGGGTCAGGTATCTGTATGGCTGAAAAAACACTTAGAAATGGCAGTCTCTATTACTACAGATGCGGATAAAACTTGTTTAGACTAGCCCAGATGCCTGAGGGCTCTTTCTGCTTCTAGTGGTCTTGCTTACATGGAACTTTTTTCAAGCTTATATTTGGCATAGGTCTGATATCGTTTACTGATTGTGCCATATATATATAGGGCTCATACTGATGTTCTGTGAAGGTTAATTAACATTAAGTATATTATTCCTTGTGTCCTTAATTATGTGTTTCTTTTTGTTTCCTTTTTGCTTAAAAGGACCAGAACATCCATGGTTGATCAAGGCATACATTGAGTCAGCACCCTACCCGCATGCCTCTGTTATTGGTCAGGAAATTTTCCAAACAGGCTTTATCCCATCTGACACAGATTACCGTATATTCAGAGATTATGGGAAAATTCCAGGTATGTACAAGATTTTCCTTACCAATTTCTATTATGTATTTTTATAGTGTCTCTATAGAGATTATATGAAATCTTTTAAATTTATTGTTCTAGCTTTTCACACTAATAAAGACTGAACCTTTTATCCTTTTACTTCCCACTCCTCAGGAATTGACATTGCACACATAAAAAATGGTTATGTGTATCACACCAAACATGATCAAGCAAAACTTATCCCACCTGGTTGTATGCAAAGAGGAGGTTAGTAAATGGAAAATTTATCTAAATATACATGTCACAATTGATAATCCGAAGCTATTGTTAATCTAAAATGATTTTGTTTCCCAAGAAGACACTGACAACTCTAATGTTATGCACATTGTGACTTTTTTAAATCACTAAATCACTAGATAGTACAGCCAACACTCAGTCATTACCAATGACAACTGATAAGTTACGTCCATATCCCCTTCTCTAGCTAGGCCACCCCCAAACCAACCCAATCACTCATTAGTTTGTTGTCAAGTTGAACAGGAGAGAGAAGGCTAGTGTTTGTGATTGATCCTGACATAGATCAAAGGACTTTTTACACGCTTGTCATCAATTGATGAATGGGGAGTATAACTGGAAAAAGAGAAGGGTAGATGGGGCTTGTGTTTGCATGCGTGTGTGCTAGTGCTTGTGCTCATTATAAAGGTCATCCCTACTGACCAGAGCCATCAGCTCAGTGGTAGACTGTTTACGTTTTAAATATGATTGGAGGGTTCAAATCCCTGCTGTGTCAGACCTGAAGCATAACTGGGTAAGGGTAGGTCTGTCTTGCCTGCATATGCATGTCTACATGTGTGTAAGTGCTCATTTTGCAGGTAATCTTTACATCATCAGCCTGTGGTAGAGCAATTGCCTTGGTACTGGTAGGTTGGGAGGGTTGGATCCTTGTTTCAAAAACCTTAAAACTTGCATTTTAGTTTGCAGCTGGCGTCACTTATGGCATCTTGTGTCAGTATATGGGAACTAGGCGAGATATTCAGTTATATCGATTTACGTATGTAACAGTCCATTTGCATGTAAACATGTCCCAAAAGCAACGTCCCTGATATGTTATTTCTCACTTTCACCTTATTAAATCTCCCTAAACATATTTAATACATATAGTCTCAATTTGACATGCTCACACAGTACAGTAAGACACACAACACAGACTATATTGAGCTCTCCGTTTATCTCTATGTGGGAGCATGTTAACTTATCAAGAGAGTTTCCCCTTTGATATAACCTAAATTGTGTCAAAAAGGGCGTTAAATCGGCAACAACATAACCAAACCAAAGAGGTGTTTTATTTTTTATTTTAACATATTATGTTTCATATTTTGTATCTCTCATCAAGGAATAATATTAATTTTTTAAAATCATAAAAATGGTGAGAGGTAAGGCTGAACTGAGAAAACACAGTATAGACTGACAAACTATGGAAGATTTTAATAATTGTCTGTTGCTCCTTTAGGTGAAAATGTGAAGGCTTTGCTTATGACATTGGGTAAAAGCTCCAAGGTGGCTGATCCTGGGGAAGACAAACATGGAACAATGGTTTTCTATGATTTTGTTGGATTTTTCATGGTGGCATACCCATCAAGAATGGCCTTTATCTTGAACTGGACTACTTTTGTCTATGTTTATGCTGCATTTCTTAAAAAGCTCCTTCGGGAAAAGGCTGGTAAGTGTTGATTTCTCCAAGCTAAACCCAAAAGTGCAATATTTCAGGAATCATCAAAATTCTCATTACATACAAATTTAAGCTGGTTTTTTTCTAGCTAAAGGTTATTTGAAAGTCTTTTAGTTCATTCAAATTTTTTATACTAAAATTTTTATGCTTAAGCTAATGGATCTGGAAATTGCAACATCTTAGTTTGAAAGAAAAGGAACATAAGACTCTCTTTTGTTCGTTTTTTAATGCAGACTTTCTGTACTTTTTTTTAATTTCTAGGAAACCCTCGAGCCCTCAGACAAATGGGCCTGATGATACTCTGTGTTTTGTGCACTTGGATGATTTGCATCATTGTGCCATTAGTTATGGCTTTCATCATGACCTCAATAGGACGACCTATGGCATATTTTACTCATAATCTCAATATCATTTGGTTATTTGTTCTCCCGGCTGTGATGGTTAATATTATATTCCATCAATTCCTCAAGAAAAGAGTTATGAAGGTAAAGTATAATTCAAGATTTTGTGAACAATAGAAGTTCACTTTAGGTGTTAATATACTGCCATTCTTTATGAGCATTCATCTTAGATCATGCATATCTTGGTTCTAAGTAATTTTTGAAGGCATTGAAACATATACAAAAAAATAACCTAAACTACTTTCTCCAATTTGAAGGGAGCATAAAATATACTTTCATATTTTTGTTGAGCATAATATACTTTCATATTTTTTTTTTGTCTTTGGGTGTGTAATTCAAAGGGAGAAAGAAAGTTTGGTTTAAAGAAAGTTCATGTTTTCAGATTTTCAGACTTTATATTCCAGGCGATCATTGCAATTGAGGGGATTCAACATTTCAAAAAGTTTTTATACTCTATAATAAATTTTGTGCACTAATTTTAGAAAATCAAAAGGTTAAACGAAAAGAGTGGTAAGGGAAGACAAGGACAGGATAATACAATGCCAACGTTTTGGCCTGAAGGACAAAAGACAAACGTGTGGGGAACAAGAAAAAACTACTTTAAGAGGGACTCAACTTGTTCTGATTAGTCTTTAAATGGAATGAAGAATTTACTTTTTGCTTGATTTTGAATTATTTCATTTTGTAATTGTTTTCACTTGTTCTTTCTAAATCAGAATATTTCAGCAGATAGAGTTGTAATCATGATACAGGACGCCAACTTATTGTTGTGGTCGTTTGTATTGGCTCTTATGACATCTATGGGCCTGATGTCAGCTTTCATACCTTTACTGTGCATTTTGTGGCCTGCATTGTTTTACACAATGTTCAGTATCTTTGGAATAAACCCTACAAGTAAGTATTGCTCTTTTGTAATTTTGTTAATTAATTTCTCACTTAGCCTTGGGATTAATTAATGGGAAAAGATTGAGGTTTTGTAAAGTTTTATTAATTTTTTTATGATAACGCGTAATTTCTTTGTTCTACATAATGTTTATGAATGTCAATTTTACATTCCAACCTTCTGGTTGACTTAAATAAAGTTGAGTTATTGACCTATGACATAAAAGCTGTACTTTGGTGCAGTCTTCTTTTGACAAAATGAATATTACCTTCTAAGACTGCCAACTGACAAGATATTTTGTATGTTTGTGCCGTGTTCATGTTTTGTAGTCTCCAAGAAAATCTGTCAGATGAGGCATGATGCTGGATTTTATGTGAACAAACAATTTTTTGTAATCAGTGATTTTTTTTTTTCAGTTTTTCTTTTTTTCTTTTTGTGCTGTCCTTAGGTCACTTTTCATGAAAATTGTGTAAAGACTCTCCATAAAACTTAAACACAAGCTTCTCAACATCTATAGTTATAGTGTACATTGGTTTGACACAAATGATTTATACCCATAACAACACACAGATGGTAAGGGGCAAACACATGCTGATTACAGCAACGCTTACAAAAATCAACACACATACACACCTATTTACCTTTCAGTCAGTAAGCAGGTGACAAGCTCGCATTCCCACAGAGCTCAAGCAATTGTCTTTATTATGGACTAATAGTTGATATATGAGAAACAATCAATTTTTTTATTGTACATCACCACATAGGATATACATAGACTTACCACTTAGGTATGCACACTCACATCAATTCACCTTGCTTGTTTAGGGGATAAAAAGTTATATCTCATGAAAGTTATTTAACTGATTCACCATGTAGGATTTTCAGGCCACAAAATGTTTCTTTCTTGCATATACTCCTTCCTCATTATCATTCACAAAATATGTCACAACTATGCAATGGTATACATCACTGTGAAGCTTATCACCTAAAGATTATGATAATATGCATACCAAAAACTTCAATGGGATTATGAGTGATGCTATTGGGGTTTGAATTAGTGAAACAGAAAAAACAGTTACATGATTTTATAAAAAGATTTTTCTCTAACTTCAGCTCTAGAGATTTTCAGGATGATGATATCTATGTAATTCTTACATAGTCAGCAAGTTCATTCTTTTCTGAGTATTTTGACGTAATCAAAGCATATTTTTGTTTACAATTTTTGAATATTTACTTCTAGGAGAAAAAATCTTGCTTTCCCTCTGTGTTTCAACCACCACTACAGCTTACAAACAACAATAACTAAACTAACTTACTTATGTTTTTCACATACTTTTATACAACTCGCTCAATCAAAGTAACGCTCAAACATCAAAATGATGCTTTGAAAGATGACACTCACTTTTGCTTAGGGCCTATTTTAGTCACATGGTACAAAACTTGGATTGGAATTTCTAAGATTAAAAATTTGTGACTGAGTAGCCACGCTGATTATTTAGTGATTCTTAGTAAAGCCAAAAGCACTCATGTGAAATATTCAATTATTTATAGTGAATCAGTTTACAGTAGCATTTGCCTGAGGGTAAGGTTTCAAACAATATGTTGACTTGTGATCATGGTTATTCACTATCTACATTGTTCTCCTTAATATTCTATCATTGTAAAGTAACTGTAGGGATGAGAGAGATTGATTTTATAATTTTGCTGGCTGTTTTTGCTTTGCTATTTATTTAGTTTATCCCTCTGATGATACTGAGATCAAAATAAAGTAATTTAAAATGCTATGAGATTTAGCTATGGGTGGTTCAAATTATTTTTTAAATCATGTTCCAGGTGGCTTATTTGACTTGGTTGGGTGAACTTAGGTTTCACTCAATCTAACTAATATGCAGTATTTATACATTCGCAAAGCCAAAGCTGTAACAGTCAAAAACAGTTTGGAGCCAAAGTTGCTCACAGGCCTGAGGATAAGCTATATTCGTATACAAAATTCAATCAGGTTAATGAACAATAGGTTTCACTTAAGTGATAAAAATGGGTAACAGCTTAATGTTTTTTATTATAAAACAATATATTCATTATTTTCTTTACAGATACAGTATTCAACATTGTTGCTTCTTTTGTGCCAAGTTTCTACGTCTTGAATATAATTTATGCATTACAAGTATTCATCATTCCTATCATGGGACGAGCTGGGATGGAATCCCAGCCAGATTTGCTTATTGCAGCAATTTCAGCATTTCCTGTCATTGTGTGTCTTCCATATCATGTAAGAACTGTTAACTGTTTTGCCGTAAAGATTGAGAAAAAGTAGCATTTTTTTTGTGGGCTTATATTGGCTATTTAGGTATAATACTCCACAAAGAATAATTGTTATGTGACAAAAACTTGATGGGCAATCTTTTTATCCCTGTAGGCTTTTGAAAAAGGAACAGCCCAGAATAAAGAAGCTGAGGATATTGAAGACAGGCAAAGCTTTCCTTTTGAAACCAGTGTGGAGTACAATGCATATAATTGTCCTGTTTTACTTTTCTCCTATCCAGGTGTGATAAATCAGAAAAATTTCTTCTTATGAAGTTTGTTATTATTCATCCCTTATTTATTCAGAATGTTTTGTATTTTTGGGCAATTAAAAACACTGAAATGTGACAGATTTCTTTTCATATTCTCTCTTAACCAGATAGGATTTGTATACACCCATAGTAAAGTTGGAAGAGTCATCTATACAACCCTAGCTGTAATTGTGTTGGGTGTTCTTGCAGTATTATTTACACCAGCCGGGTTTCCTTATTCTGCTAGTGAAACAGAAACCTCCCCTCAAAGAGCTATTTTCATTGTAAGTTTATAGCAATTAAATAATATCTACATATCTTGCCTCTTCATGTATTTCAAATCACTGGCAATGGTTTAATCCATTGGGTACTACCCATTTGGCAAGCAGTCATGATGTGGATACCACCTATTTTGAATGTTTATTTTTATTGATATAAAATGTTTGGTTATTATCACTATTTTTTAACACTTGCAAAAAAGTTTCTAATGAAACTAAAATTATGTTTGTAGCTTGAATGCTTTTTGTTTAACGAGTGTTTGAGTGAAAATCAATGTTGAGTTTCAAAAAATCATTTGATAAACACAAATCATTTAGACGTCTTATATGAGTTAAAATATTTTTTAAAAACCATGCCAAAGTTAAGCACAAGAGTTTTAAATATTGCCTGTGGTTGACGATCGATCAACTTTCGTTTGTTTCTGAGTTCAGTGTTTTCAGCTGTCTAACTGAAGCAGTAAACAAAATTAGTTTAACCCTTAACGTGGTAACTTCGCATAAATCATGCATGTGTTCCGGTTTGCATTCTGAATGCGGACCTTGCATAAATGCGAGCAAAGCCTCTACCTCATTGGAAAGGTGAATTATGAAAAACACGATGACATAGAATTCCGGAGTGGTTTCCATTGATTAAAAAGCTATTTTTATCCCATCGAAATCCGTGGTATTTTATGATTATTATAAATTTTTGCGTCGAAACACCCATTTTTTGCCGTTCAATATTGACTTCTGCCAATAAGACAATCTTTCTAAATAGGATAATTATAGATATATTGATTTATTTGTTATAATTGACTGATTCTAATCGATAAAAGGGTTGTCTAGCTTGAGTTTAGACATGACATCGGTAACTGGGGTTGCGATAACAATTGAACTACGCCTGGTCTAGATAGATCTAGAAATTGTCAACATTTTGACAACGAGGTGAATATTTGAGCTAATTAAAGATTTTCAGGAATATCTAATGTAATTTTGACGGTATGAGTGTATAGCTGGATGATATCTCTTGCAATCCTGAGAGTTTCCGGTAGCTTGAGTGATAGTTGGCTCAAATACCTCTCTCCCAAAATGTTTAGCATTAGGAATGACAGAGTGCCCAAAATGGCTTAGCAAGTTAAGGGTTAAAAAAAACTCAGTGGAATGAGCTCTGTAATATATAAAATTAAAGTGAAAGGAGAGCGCTTTTTATGGCAAAATACTGTTAACGCATACTGGCGATTTTGGAAGAGATATAGACGCGAAAATTTCAAACTACTCGTGTAACAACAGTAGTTTAACAAATGCCAAACACCAAGCTTTGCTGACAAAAAAAGTCTTGGTGATTTATTCAAAATCATTAGACAAATGCCAAGTTTTTAACTGGCAAATTCAAACTTCTATGTATGTTTTTCAAAAGGTAATTTGTTCCTGTAATCATATTGCTTTTCCTCATACAGCATTTTGACCGCAATTTTCACTCACCAACAAGTGCTGTTATCAGAAGGGATTCCTACATTTGGTACAAGCCAATTGACAGGAATGGAGCAAAATTCTTTCAACAGGATGCCCCTGAACTATTTTCAACAGCTCAGAAGGCCTCATGTGATGGAGTATACTGTGGAAGACCCTATCTTTATCCTCTTCTCAAGCTTGTAGATGCAAGGTGATTAGTTTCATAAATATACACATCTTGACACTGTTTTCAGAACTGGCCAAATCTAGAAACCCATATCTTACAGTAGTGCCTAAGTACTTTTAATACAAAAATGCAGCATGTTAACATAGTTAGGGTGACATGTGTTGATAATAATAATGATTTATAATCGAGCTGTGTAGCTTTTAGCTCATGTGTTATCTTTTTAACTCTCTTACTCCAATAGGTTTTTAACTAGCAGAACACTGATTCCTGGACATTTTTACACCCTATAAAAAAAAATTCAAAATACTACTGTGCAAGAAAACATTTTATGATTTAAAAACCAGTTTATGGAAAATTTTATAATTAAATACCTAAAATTATGGTCCATGCTTGCTGTTTATAGCCTTAGTCAGGTAGCTTTGGTCTAAAACTCTCTGAAGAATCCCTCATTCCACAGATGACACAGCTTATTTTTTGTTTTAAACCAGAAAAACATTTGACTTCCCTGCTTCACCATTGATATTGCCACATGTGGACGTAAAGCTTATTCAGAGAGAAAAAGTGTCTTTTACTGAGAGAAAATTGTCTTTTGCCATGTCTGGTGAGAGAATATGTTTTCTTACTGTGCATAGCATCATTATAAAAAAGTTTTAGTCATCTTACATTCATTTTTCTTTTGACCATTTGGTATACATGTGATCTTAATTTTTATAAATGTATACTCATTACTTAGTGTATTCTAAAAGATGCAGACCTGTAAATTTCCCGGCTATAACCGGCTTACCGGCAATTTATTGACAGACGAATTGAGCTGTCACAAGCCCAC
>JAUEKZ010178061.1:0-14140 GCA_031471865.1 Melibe leonina | reverse complement strand
TGTAAATGCCAACTTTTCATTATCCCCCTTCCAACACCCTCCCCCCCCCCCCCCCCCCCCCCCCCCCCCCATTGCCTACATACCATGGTGAGCAGAGTGTCGTAGGGCAGGATGATGCTGTGGGCTGCCACCTCCTGACCCAGTCCTACTGTGCTGCTGGTCGGCTTGGTACTGCCTGCACTGGAGGAAGCACAGGCAGAGGCAGAGGCAGCGGAGGCAGAGGAGGCAGAGGCAGATGCCTTGGTGACGGTGATGGCGGTGCAGGTACTGGTCATCTGTGACAGGTGAGACTGGATGGTGTGGTCGTCTCGCAGCTGTCGGTATTTGTCCTTGGACCCACACAGGTACAGCAGCAGCTGGAACATACACACACAGACATACCAATAGCTCAAGGTCATCATCTACAGCAGCTCATTTGACGACCGTCATAATTATTCTCTATCTGGAGCTACCAGATGAGTAATTTTAGTATTATTTAACTATATTTTTGTTATTTTGTTTGTTGCGTCTGTCCTTAGGAAGGCCTGAGGCCGATAAGTTGGCGTAATTTTATCTTTGTCTCCCCTTTGCCTGTTAATTATTACCTTTCTCTTCTTAGCTAAGGTCATATGTGACCTGTCTTCATGGTTCGGTACACATGGTACAGAGGCTAGAGTGGAGTTGTCACATAGATAAATCATAATTGGAGTAACTTTTGAGAATTTAGTTTTTAGTTTTTATTTCTTTATTCCAACAATTTGAATATTTGATAATGAAGAAAACACTTTGAAAAAAAGCAAAACTTGAAAAAATAAACACAGATCTTTAAGTGTGTGAGAGTAACTGGGTTTTTGTGAGATGTAGCTGGTATTCTGCACTGTGGTGATGGGTGAAACATTATCTACCAGTAACACAGGGCTATGTGGTACTGTACTATGGTATGCAGGAGTGGCCATGGGTGGATAGATGGGAGAGGGAGAGAGGGAAGGAGAAAGAGACAGATGAAAGAGACGAGAGAGAGAGAGGGAAGGAGAAAGAGACAGATGAGAGAGACGAGAGAGAGAGAGAGAGAGAGGTATAGAGAAAGAGAAACCTAAAAGAGAAGAAAAAAGAGTAAAAATGTAGGGACGGATAGGAGAGAGGAAGGTAGAGGGTAGATACGATGAGATAAGATATTTTTTATTGATCCCTCAACAGGCAAATGATTTCACAGTGTTACATACAGACATAGGGATGTGTAATAAAACAGGAGGCAGAGACACACAGTTACACTAAAACAGAGACATCAATACATAGGTGTACCTTTCTGACTTCTTTCCTCACTTGACGCTTCACATGGGGCGTCTGCTGGGTCAGCATGTACTGGAATACAACCACAACAACAACAAGATGAAGAAATGTCTGTCAAAGGATGATGATGATGGGATGGGGTCAGTGAGCACGCATGCATCTACTCATCTACTCATTTACTCATCTACTCATCCCCTTCCTTAGGTTGTGGAGCACCAGTGGCTGGTATGGTCATTGCATGGTCATCATTACATTGTGTACTATCCAGGGGGAGAGGGGAGAGGGGAGAGGGGGGGATGAGATGGGACCAGACACACCGGGTTCAAATCCTACCAGTGCCACTGAGGTTTTCCTTGGGCAAGGATATTGCTCCAACTCAATTGCTTCACTCCACCCAGGAGGTGTCAAATGGGTACCAACCCATACTATTGATCAAGGATAGCCATTGTTACTTGTCTGCTTAATGCTACAGAAACCCCCCCCCCCCCCCACCCTGGAGGTCCAGTAGGCTGTAAAGGACTTACTATGGAAGGCACTTGATGAATAGATTATTATCATAGTCTACATACTTTTATCATGAAAAAACATGTCACCAACTACTGTGGACATTGGCTTTTACAGAAACTGAAAAGTAGCTGTAGAGTAATGAGTTATTATTAGAGAACAAAGAGACAGAGGTAGACAAGAGACATACAGAGAGAAAGAGAGAGACAGGAAGAGAGAGAGAAATAGAGAGAGAGGATGATGATGAAAGTCTACCCCTCCTACCTCAGACAGCATTTCATTCCACTTGGGGTCAAACACAGCCCTGGGCAATCCTGTCTGTTCATCGGCTATCTTCTTCAGCTGTACACACACACCCACACATACACATACAGACACAGACATAGATACACAACCACACACACACACACATACACACATACAAACAGACACAGACACAGTCACACACACACATACACACACACATACACAGAAGAAATAACAAAAAATCATTATCATAAATCCTGATCAATCATATTTGTGAAAACAGTTTAACTTTACCTCTCTATACAACACCAACCTACGGTAATACCAAAATGGACTGCTGAGCCTGTGCTAGAGTATGGAAGAGAAAGGTTAATACAGGAACAGGCATGAACAAGACAGAGACAAAATGATAACATCAACATTTCAGCCTAAGGCCTTCTTAAAAAAAACCGAAAACATTATTAAACAACACTTTATGATAAATAATAATAAGAGTACTAGGAATATCATGGAAGGATAAGATATCAAACGAAGATGTGCTAGATGAGGCTATAGTAGATAGATCTTTGATAGAAACTGTAAGAAAAAGGCAGTTGAAATTTGTAGGATATCTAAATCAACACAAAAGTATAGAACATTCAGCTCTAACTGGAAAAATAGATTATGGTAAAAGAAGTAGAGGCAGACAAAAACTAACCCATTTAGATATATAGTCTAAACAGACGGGCAACCAATAAAGACATGAGCAATTTAGACTTTTTAAAGTTGTCTGAGCAAAGAGATGTATGGCGTGCCATGATCAGCTATGTCTGCTCTAGACCCAGTACTTGAAGAAGATACCATAATACCCATGCGTCTATAACTCTTGTGGTAAATGTTTTCTCTCATCCAAAAAGAAACAGTGTGATTATTGTGATGATGTGCAGTGCGTACCTGGTAGGGAAGTCGCAGGACCATCTCCGTCAGTAGTTGTGGGTAGTCCTCAAAGATGTCTGTGGCGTGACTCTTGACGTACTGCCGCAGGAAGAAGGGTGACATGTCCGGGGGAGGGTGGGAGGGGTGAGGCTTCAGCAGCTGTCCTGGGATGGAGGAGGCTGCATCCTCCTGGAGTCACACAGTACATGCACACACACACACACATACACACACACACACACACACACACACACATACGCGGGACATACACACAAACACAATCATACACACATAGACACAGACACAATCATACACACATACACACACACACACACACACATGCAAAAAATATATATTCAAGTAGAAGTAAAAAAGATAGCATAGCAAATCATGACTGGTTTTCCAGCACACACAAAGTCCCCTATGTAGTTGAATAAGGAAGATTATCACAGACCACTGAACAATAAGGTTTTGGTACAAGTATGAATATGGGGACAACTTTCTTGAAGTAAAAAAAATGGAGGCTTATATAGCGCTGATATCCACGAAATTGTGCTCATCGCGCTTCACACTTTATACTTTCCCAGGCCAACAGCAAACATTGAAACACAAGCTATCTCTTGAAAAATAATTTAGCGTCTGGATAAGCTAGATAATGGATAGGACAGGCAGACGGCCATACCAGGACATGCCATACCATAGGGTAGTGTAATGTATTAAATCCCAGGCTGCCTACCTCTGAGGTGGTGTAGTTTCTCCAGAAGGGCAGCATGCTCTCCAACACCCGCAGGCAGTAAGGGATGGTGTCAGCCTGCAGCAACTCACTGGCCGTGCCATGACTCACAAAGGTCGACTGGGTACACACACAGGGGGTGGGGGGGGGGATGGATGATGTGGGTGTGGGGGCGGGGCGTAGGTGTGTGGGGTAGGTGTGTAGGTGTGTGGGGTAGGTGTGTGGGTGTGGAGTAGATGTGTGGGTTAGGGGGGGATGTGTGGGTGTGGGTTAGGGGGGGGATGTGAGGGTGTGGGGAGATATAGGTAGCACACAATCATTGTGATGATAAAAAAAAAACTCAGACAAAGAACAATGCAGATGACAATGATGAGGATGGTATGGATGACGACTAAAAAATGGATGATTATGATAATATTGATGATAAAGATTGATGATATTGGTAATAACAATGATGAAGATTGATGCTAATAATGATGGTGATGATGATGATAATACCAGCTTGTACCCCTCTATCTATCTAACAGGACGACTCCCATAGAAGAGGGTTGAGTATAGACCAAAGACATTAGAAGAGAGACCTTAGTGTTTGGTCACGTGACGGTCCGACCTACGAGACCCAAAATGACGTCAATTAAGGTCATAGTTTACGTACATTTATTGCATATGAGTATGAGGAGCCAGGATGGCGGACACTTGAGGTAATGAAATGATCGTGTCTCACTCGCTTGGCTCCCCATCTGCGGTACGCACCATTAGACACCGCAAATAGAAAGTCTAAGGTCTATACATCTTTTAATGTCTTTGGTATCAGTGATAATAACACAAAAAGACCAAAAAGGAGGAAAATTGCCCCATTTATAGAGACAAAGAAGAAAACCAAAAGAACCAATTAAGAGGTAAAGAGGAGAAAATTTAATCCAAAAGTAGGAATTCCTCCCATCACTGCAGTATAGACCCACACAGTCCAGGGCAGGAAACTGACCTCTCCGTGGTGCTTGGAGCCAGACTTGGACCGGGACAGCAGCACACTCAGCAGACGCAGCAGGACCAGCGTCACCTCAGACTGCTCACAGCGCTGGCCTGGGGTCTGGTCTCCACCCTCACCCTCACCCTCCTCCTCCTCCGCCGCCTGCTGGTTCTGGAAGACACCGCACCAACCAAGGGGAGACAACAATGGGGTGTGGGAATGAATCAGTATTACTCACACACTCAAGGCAAACACAAACAGAAAAATTTTTGAACACTTCTTTTTCCATTGTAATAGCTTTTAAAAATAACTCTGGACACTGGTCGTTTTTAGAAATAATATTGGGAGGGGAAAAATATTGGATATAATTAACCCATGAAGTGCAAAAACTCTTAAAATAGAAAAATATGACTCTGATCTCACTGTCTTCTAAGTCAATACAAACAGATCCCTGCTGACCAAAGCTACACAACCACCTTCCCACTCACTCACTCACCCATCTAGCCACTAAATCACTCACCTAGCCGCTACTCACCCATCAATACGCTTGCACACCCATCCACCCATCCATCCATTCACACACCCACCCATCCACACACCCACCCACCCATCTATCAACTCACCCACCTATCCATCAACTCATCCATCCACCCACTCACCTGGCCTGCCATGTCCAGCTCCCGTAGGACAGTGGTCAAGAACTGACCCAGCACTGCCTTGTCACTCTCCTCCTCCAGCTCTGTGGTCAGCATCAGCAGCACCTAACACACCAGGGAATCAAAGACATCAGGTTGTACCCTTACACTGCTACGGTTAGTTCTAACCAAACTACTCACACCAACATATTCAAGATTTGCCTGTGTTTAAACTTGATACATCAGATTTCAGTGGAATGACATATGCCAAAATCATGAATTTCAGGCTTTTGGCATATTTCAGCCCACTGAAATCTGATTTAGCTGACATAAGAATGTGTAAATATCTTAGGTTTTCCATATTTCAAATTTTGGTCTGGATCATTCCCTTGCAGTGAAAGGGTTAATCAAATAAGACAGGGAATCGTCACCACGAGGGTTTATCAAATGAGACAATATGATGTCTTTTGTGAAGCTATAGCGGCCATTTTGTTACACTGCCACTAGCAAATCAAAAGAGAGATTCCCAACTTTGTGTTTTCCCAGTTTCTTTATGGATAGTGGAATGGAAGTAAATAGTTTGTGAAACTTTTGGAGGAAGTGGGCAGAGACACACACATTATGTGGGAATTTATTTTCCATAATTTTCAAGCCGATCAAAGTATGTAGGTCAGGTTCAGGGACCATTTCCGAATTATGAAAAAAAAGCAGGGTGATCTAAAAACTTTATACAAATAAAATCATTTGACATAGAAAGATAAAATTCATTTATCTAGAAAGATCTTAATCTTTTAATTTAGTGTACAAATTTTGAAGTAATTATCCTTGATACTTTTTTTCATCACTTTTGGAAATCACCCAGAAAGAGAATGAGAGAAAGAGAAAAAGAGAGAACGAGAGATAGATAGAAAAAAAAAAAAAAGGGATAGTGGTGGTGTGGTATGTATATTTGAGTGTCTTGTGTGTGTGTGTGTGTGTGTAGCATACCTGCATGAAGGGGATGGCTCGGACCCCTCCCACCTTGTGTGTGTGTATGTGTGTATATCCATGTGTATATGTGTGTGTGTGTGTGTGTGTGTATATATATGTATATGTGTGTGTGTGCATGTGTATATGTATACATGTGTATGTGTGTGTAGCATACCTGCATGAAGGGGATGGCTCGGACCCCTCCCACCTTGTGCACCTCAGGGAAGTAGGTCAGCAGGTTCTCCAGCACACAACGCCTCAGGTCCTGCAGCCTGGGGAGGAAATGGACAACAGCCCTGCCATCACCACACAATGCACACACACCGTCCCATGCAACACACCTACCTAATGCGTCATTACACAACACACATCAGAGCCACCAAGCCAATAAACAGGAAGGGTTGGCTGGAAGTGTTTGTTCCACCAAACTCCTACCCAGGCCTGACTCTGCTGGGTGTCTGCAATGACTAGTCAGGACATTTGGATTGGACCCACCATACCACCCAACTGGTCACTCACAATGACCATGTGACCATGGCTCTCTACTACTACTACCACTACCACTACAACAACAACTACTATCACGACTACTACGACTACCATTACTACTACTATGACCAATACCACTACTACTACGACTGCTACCGCTACCACTACTACTACCACTACTACGACTGCTACCGCTACCACTACTACCACCGCTATTGCTACTGCTACTACGACCACTACTGCTAGCTACTATGACCACTACTGCTACTAAAACCGCTGCCACTACCACTACTACTACTCCTCCTCAGCCAGGCAAGGTGAGACAGATAAGTCCCAAATCACACTTGCCCAGTTTGGTCAATATGACAATGTGAAAGACTTGTGTGTTCTGTGGTACAAAGACAACAAGGTGTCTGGTATTTGGTTTGGTGGGAAGGGAAGGAGGTTGGCAGCCCTGAATGGGACTACAGTCCAGGACACTGACACAACACACAGGGAGGGTATGACCGATTGAAGTAAGGCTACATTTTACACAGCTCTCCACAACATTAACCCTTTCAATGCTGAGGACACCAAAATCTTCAAGCCTTGCTAGTTCTTATTCCAGATAAATCAGATTTTAGTGAACTGACATGCCAAAAGACTGAAATTCAGGCTAATAACATATGTCAGTTCACTGAAATCTGATGTATCTGGTATAAGAACATATGCATTTTCAAGATTTTGCGTATTTCAGTTGGGTTAGAATCAGAGCTTGATGTACAAGAGTCAAGATCAACTTGTATAAGTAAGGAATAATCTGTGATTGACCAGCCTTTAAGGCGAGTCCCCAATAGCAATGTTGGAATATAATGAGTTATCTCTCTTAGCCGGTCAGACAGTCATCTTGCCCCACACTGCACTGACTCACCTCTGAGAGGTGCTGGCGTCTGTGTCCAAGGCGTCTGTGCCAGGCGTGTAGAAGGTGGAGGTCTGATCGTACCCAGCATGCTCCTCCCTCTGTCCGGCCGCCATGCTTTCTGACACGTGGTAGCCGTACGAGCTGCTTCGCCCACTGGTGGCTATAGATGCACACACACACACACACACACACACAAAAACACACAGAGGAAAGGAAAAGGATATAAAAGAATGAATAAATAATTCCTAGTTTTCCTTAACTCCTATGCTCAATATGAGTGTAGGGGATTTATGTTTGTTTATTAAGAGTTTTAAGGCGCTTGCAACTGCTATGGTCATATAATCGCCCAGGGGTAAGTAAGATGATAGGCTAGTGTAGGGGACTTAAGTCCTGAGTAGTCCTGATGGTACTGGGCATACAGCTTTGTGTGCTAGTTTGCAATCAATCTCTCTCTATCCTATGCCTTCATCAGGGAACATGGGCAAGTGCTTGTGTGTGAGAGTGTATTTACACACTGCTTGCCACCAAGGCCTTTACTTTTGCAGAGTCTTAAAGGGCCAAGCTTCCCATTCACTGCTGGATAGACAGGAGGGCCCTGGAACTGAGACTGAGAAGATTCACAGCTGAGCTAAACCCTCAGGCCTCCGACTCCTATTTACCTTCTGTACTTTGAATATCTTCTTCCAATGACTCGGCTGGACATAGTATGACTGTCATTTCCTGATTTCCATTATAGTGTTTGTGGGTGTATATTTATCTATATGTATGTGTGTGTATATATGTATGTATGTGTGTGTGTGTGTATATGTATGTGTGTATATATGTGTGTGTGTGAATACAAAGACAACAGCCAGGGAAGCACTGACCAGAAATGGAGTCCACAGCACTGCCTCCACTCTCAGAGCCTCCACCACTGCCTCCACCCTGCTCCGCAGGGGAGGTCCTCAAGGTGGAGCCATCGGTGGCGGCAGTGCTGCCAATCTCATCGTCGCTGGCAGGGGCAGAGGCGGTGGTGTCTGACAGGGGCTGGTCTTCCAGCTCTATGTCGTCGTCTTCTTCATTGGACCCCCCAGAGTTGCCCATGGCCAGCCCCTGCAGACTGAGACCCCCTCCATCCTGAGAGGCTTCCAGGACTATCATGTCCTCCTCCTCCTCCTCCTCATCATCCTCTTCCTCCTCCTCCTCCAGGACGTGCTGGTCGTCCTCACTCAGAGTGATGACCTCCTCAAGACCCAGGCCCTGCAGGGACAGGCCTTGACCGCCCTGGATGTTGATGCCCAGGTTGTTGGCCAGCTGCTGGACTTGACCACTGTTGCCTCCTCCCTGACAGGACACAGCACACACAAACACAGTGTTACAGTCATCTTACAGTATCACACACAAACACCGTGGTATACAGTCATTGTACAGTATCACACACACCAACATAATAATACCGTCAAACATACATCAACATACAGTAAAACACAACAAGGTTAACACCAAGATATTCAAAGTGATCATTTTTAAAAAAAAGAAACAAAAAAAAACAAGAAGAACAACAACTAACAAAACTGACTGCCATCAAGTGTGTTAAATAGAGATGTTTATGATAAGATAAGAAAAGATAAGATGAGATAAGATATACAGTGTTTATGGCAGGAGGCAGCATGACAGATGATCTTGGAAGGAGTTTTTGATGTCCATTGGGGTCCAAGAATGAATACACATAGAGAGAATAACATGGGGAGCGAGATGGGGAGTGGGATGGGGAGTGGGATGGGGAGGGGGATGGGGAGGGGGATGGGGAGTGGGATGGGGAGCGGGGTGGGGAGTGGAATTGGGAGTGGGATGGGGAGTGGGAGGGGGAGGGGGATGGGGAGTGTGATGGGGTGGGGGGATTGGGAGTGGGATGGGGAGTGGGAGGGGAATGGGCAGACGAGACTGTACCGACCTGTTCCTGCAGGCTGAGGGCAATAGCCAACTCCACCATGGTCTCGTCATCGGCGTCAGGCGGTATCTCCACCATGGGCGGGTAACTCTCCTCCATGCCCCACAGGTTCTCCAAGCCCTGCATGCCTGGTGGCAGGTTGTCTGCCCCGGCACCGCTGTCGTCTACCCCGTCATCCAGCATCAGGCTGTTCTCCTGCACACGCAGCACACACACACACACACGCACACAATACAATACACATTAGAGATGTAATCCCAGGGAATGGGGAAATATTCACTGAGCCCCGTGAGGTAATATTTTCTCATTAGGTCATTATTTCTATTATAACATGCAGTTATGGTCGATCTATGATAATCAACTTTTAATACAAAAAAGAGATGAAATATATAAAGAAGAATTTTTTTTAAAACCCATTAAATGTTAATTTTCTTCAGCGATTGAGTGTTTGCATTCATTCCCTTAGCGAAGTGGCACGAAGTGAAAGTCAGCTATCATATATGAGAATATTTTGACGGCCAATGTGAGTAATGGGACATGAGGAGGGCATGTTATAATACAAATTACACACACATTGCCTTGGCCATACATCACCTTCCATCTTTATGCCATGGGTACCACTAGTCAGCCAATACCATTCAGGAAATATGACCGGCACAATTTTGCCAATCCTGCAAACTTCCATTTTTTCTCTCTCACTTTTTAAAAATCTGACATGAAGGAATAGTGTAAAATACTGCTTAAAGCTGCAAACATCATGCTTTTGTAATACTTGGGCCAAATGGCACAGATAAGAGTACAGGGACAGGGAGAGACTTACCACCACCTCGTACACTTCATCAGAGCCTGGCTCTTCCTCTGGCTCCGCTCTGGGAGCCACTCCCACTCCTGCTCTACCAGCTCCTGGAGCTCCGCCTACTCCCCTCCTGCCTCCTCCTCCTAAGGCACCCTCTGCCTGGGAAGGGAGGAAGACTGGGATGGGGGGAGGAGTCCTGCGTGGCTTTCCTTCCCTCTTCTCCTCCTCCTGGCTGTCTCCTGGGGGAAACAACAAGCACACACAGACCTGTGTCAGTATTGCCCACCACACGTACGTATATATATATGTATACCAACAGCAGACACGCCTAACCAAAATTTACACAAGAGGAATTTCTGATACAAGTCACAGGAATTTCTGAGCCCAAAAAGGATTGTCCTCATACAAAACGTGTACTAAGGAAACGTTAAATATCTGTAACAAATGCAATGAAATAAACAAATATGCAAAAGTACATGGTTAGGCTTATCTAATGATTTTTATCAAGCAAAAAACATAACCGTAACTCGTCCTCAAAGTTTCTGGACAACATGAAGAAAGAATAATTTTTTGCTCCAAAGAGGAATTTTTTCCAGTCAAAAGGGAAATTTGGCATCTCTGCAAAGATGAAAAGAAATGAAGGGGGTTGAACCGAGACCCCAGGTGGCTTTGTACCCAGGACCTGCCATGGAAGAGGGTTAGTTCAACTCCTTACCTTTGTGTGACAACCTACCAGACTATGACAGTATAGGCTTAATTCACTCCTTACCTCTGTGGTGGGGAGGGGAGGTGATGTAGACACGTCTCCTCTTCTGTCGAGGTTTGAGCACACGGATCAACGCTTGGCGACAGGCGAAGCTGACAACCAGGTCCTGTGAACACATACACACACACACACACACACACACACACACACACAGACAGACAGACCCACATACACACACAGACAGACAGACACAGAGATACACACACAGACACAGATACATACACAAACACATTAACACACATAAATACACGCACACACATAGAGAGAGGTCAGGGGTCAGGCTGGCTACATGTAATGCATTCATTGTTCACATCACTACATATTGAGATTGAGCCCAGAGAGTTGCTGCAATTAGACCCGGTGATATCCCTAAGCAGGTTTATGTTCCTCATTGACACTGACAGCATGATAGGGCACACCATTTATTGACTGTCTTTGAAGGCTTTGAAGGCAGTCATAAACTGGTTGACTGGTCCACACAGCTAGAGCAGTTGGGGCATTTTTTATTCCTTCTTCTTCATCTTCTTCCAATTAACCCTTTCACTGCTAAACACACCAAAATGTTCAAAAACTTGCCTGTTCTTATACCAGATAAATCAGATTTGAGTGAACTGTCAGTTCGCTGAACTGGTATTAGAACACGTACATTTTTAAAGATTATGCATATTTTAGCTTGGTTAGAATCAGACCTCGCTGTGAAAGGGTTAAATGACTGACTCAGCTGGACCGTGCATTGCTGTCAGTGCGAATTTCAATGTGGTCCATCATGTTTATTGTGGATTAAATGTTCTAACAGTTTACAAGTTATTGATGTTAGAGACACAGGCCTATAGTTTTCTGCTTTTGATTTATCTCCTTTTTTCAACAATGGAACGATTCTAGCTTTTTTTTGTGTATATGTATGTGTATGTATGTGTGTGTGTGTGTCTATGTATGTGTGTGTGTACATACCTTAGAGAGGAGCATGCTGGCAAAGTGCTTGGTAGCCAAGGCCACAGACTCAGGGTTGCAGAGAGCAAAGGCTGTGATCACCTCCACCAGGGCTGCCACCGTCACCTCCACATTGCTCAGACCTGGACAACATCAACACCAGCAAACACAACATGACAGTCCATTAGCAAAAACAATTTCCGTAATCCCATCCACTACATTCTACCTTCCCTTAGTAAAGTAAAGTAAAAAGTAAGTCCTTTAGAGCCCTATGGCCCATGAACCTGGAGCTTATCCCGGTTCATGTAGTGTAAAGCGGACAACTGACAATGGTTGCAGCCCTGTGGATAGGTCGCTGGTCTATCACGGATTACTTTACCCAACCCAAATTGTGGATTGGTGGTACTGTGGGGTGAGGCAATTGGAGTAAATTTCCCCGCCCAAGGAAAAACAAAAATGACACTGGTAGGAATCAAACCCGGTGCCCCCGTATTGTGTGCTGCGTCTCTACCAGTTAGGCCACCGGGCCTCCTTCTACCTTCCCTTACTTTCCCCTAAAACTTTACAAGCAACACAGACAACAACACAGAGAAACAGCCAATATTTTGCCAGAACAACAACAGACAACAATCCCTTATCAACTACAGTCACAACAAGACCTTACTTAACTAACACTACTCACACAGGATAGACAGACATGGAAGAAGATTACACGCTACATAAATATCCTACCAACCATGAACGATGCACTGTTCAAGGCAAGCGTCATGCAATTGCACCACTATTATCTTATCTCATCTTACTTTCCCCAACTCAATCATCAACAAGCAGGCCAATGCCCATTTAAACCCTCGGTGAATTGAGGCCATTAGGGTAAATTTCTTTGCCAAAAAAAAACCCCACCAGAAGTGGAGTTGATTGGACTCGATGACTTCCCAAATGTAACTCATGCTGCATGGCTGACAGTTTGGCCACCCTGCCGCTCTAAACAGTTTACAACAAGGACATCATCTCCTTCCTGTGCTTTCAAGGGTTTCTCAGTCATCATCCAAAGTCATCCAAAGTCATCCACAGTCACTGTGGGTTCTTTAATTTTCCTTAAAAATTGCATTCATATTCAGGATTTGGTATTTTACTCTATATTTTTTTCAACCCATAATGTGAGTAATCATTCCTTTAAAAGAAAACAGATAGTTATGGGGAAATTCAGAATTTAAAAAATGAACAGTTAACCCTTTCAATGCTAGGGGTATTTCTCAAACCACTAACTAGATACATCAAAACCTTCAAAGTTCTTGGACCAGATAAATCAGATTTCAGTGAACTGATGTATGCCAAAAGCCTGAATTTCAGGCTATTAACATATATCAGTTCACACGCTCAATAAATGGGGGAGAGTTGATTCCCCCAACTACAGACATTGCGGGAGGTACCCGCAGACAGTATAGCATTTGGTCACAGAGTGCCCGGTGATGAAGCTCTACGGCAGCTTCCGATCGGCCTATATCTGTGATAGTACGTTCCATGATTGGGCGAGGGATGTTCCATGATTGTGCGAGGGATTGGAGTGGGGAGGTATAGACCCATACAAAGCTGCTGCTGTCATTTCAGTGAAATCTGATGTATCTTGTATAAGAAGAGTTTGCCTATTTCAGTAGAATGAGAAGAGTTTGCCTATTTCAGTAGAATGAGAATCGGCTGAGGAGAGAGAGGAGGATGTACGTACCAGGCAGGCAGACAGGGGCCAGCATGGGGTTGGAGGGCTTGGCAGCGTGGAATTTCCAGAAGGCTTCCATCAGACAGGAGGAGAAGTGGGTCCTCTCCCTGTCACACAGGGCGTAGGCAGGCCTGTCCTCACCATCACCAGGCTTGCTGTCCTCCTCCCCTGGTGAGGACTGGACCTCCTCTTCCAGGTCTGTCACTTCCAGCACTGGGGATGGGGTAGGGGGGTGGGGTGGTGTATGGGAGGGGGAGAAAGTTGGGAGAGAGGGGAGGGGGTGGTAGTTGGGAGGGGGAGAAAGTTGGGAGAGGGGGGGTATTATGGAGGAGGAGAGAGGTGAGAGGTTGTGGGGGGGGGGGGGGGGGTT
>JAUEKZ010178050.1:0-14144 GCA_031471865.1 Melibe leonina | reverse complement strand
ATATTATTGTTGTTTATAATTTTTTCATGGCTTTCATTCCTTTTATCGCTTATCTTCTCAATTCTAATTTCACTTTATAATTTTTCGCAATAATAAAAAAATGATTGCATTTGAAAAACTTTTAAAGGCACAATTTCTAAAAAAGGCATGAACATGAGAACATGTAAAAAAAAAACCTTTAAACAGAGAAAAAAAAACACAACCCTTTATAGGGTCACTAATGATATTAATCCAGCAGAGACAAAATGAGTATTGTTAAGACTTTTTGAAAATTCTAAGAATGACAGTATTTCCACAGATAAACAATATTTAAAAAAAGACTGCCTAATGGGTTATTGGATATATGTCAAGCATATATAAATAACATGCATACCATGTAAGTATTTATCATTATTCTAGTTCAATTTTCATTTCAACTTAAACATCCTTTAGGGTAGATTTTTTCATATCATTGCAACAGATATGATCTGCAGTTTTTAAACATCTAAAATGAAATATATTTTAACACAAAGAAAAGAATGAAAAAGAAGACCAAGATTTGTTTAACAAACACAAACAGTTGATGATATACAGTCCAACATACATGCTTCTTGAACATCTGTTAAAAGAGATGCATAAATTCATTAGTCTAGTCATAATAATTTATTAAAAAACAAAAATCAAATTACTTTTCAGCATTTCTTATTATGATGTTACACATCATGACGGATAACCTAAAAACCATTAATCCAAAAACAACCCTTAATCTGAAAGAATTTGAAATCTCCAAAAGTAGTTTTCTATTCTTATTATCGGGACAGGGCTGAGACAAGCCAGGTGTCAGTATACAGTGATTAAGTGACATTTTTTGTCATAAACATTGATCCCTGAGTAGCAGTAGCAGCACATCAAAAAGTCCACTTATCTATCTTTACATCTTGTCCTTCAGAGGCTTAATCCAGTTTCTGTAATGTAAAGTCAGCACAGGAGGGTCTTTTGCAGATAATAGTTCCCCCCAAAAAATGTGAGTCTGTATCCATTTATACAGGTAGAAAGAAAAAGCAATTGGAGTAAACTTTCTCATTCAAAGAAGGGATAGGCTCACAGTTTTGTGCTGCCCGCCAAGCAATGGGTCCATGGCAGGGTCCAGGGTTCAAATACCACTCTGGATACTTTTCTATTTTAAATTTTGTTCTGCTATCTTTGGCTTTGTCTCATCATAACTGCCCTGCATATTATTTCAAATTCGACTCATTTCTTTAGAAATTGAAGCACTGATTGCCACAAACAAATAAAAGTCATTCAACATTTGCCCCCCCCCCCCCCCATGCCTCCAGTTATGAATATTCATACAAGAAAACATATTTCCATTCAAGCAAGCAATTAGTTTATGTAAACCCATGCATGAAAACACCAACACACCTACATACATATATATAGTATTTCTCAGGATTGTTACGATTAAAGATCATCAACACAATGACTAAATCACATGGTTCATACCCATTCATCAGCAACCAAAATGTCTGCTGATTTATTTCTGAAAGGAATTCAGAGTCCAGGAATGATCAATCTATCTTAAATCACAATTAATGAGTAGTAAATGTGATTTTTTTCCCGATTAATCTGGTTTGACATTGGTTCATGTTCTTGAGATTGATTTATGTTGCCGTAAGAAAATACATATAAGCTTTGATATGAGCCTTTATAACAATACTGTTTCATTTGCTTTATTTCAAGATAAATGAAGATCAGCTTGTTGAAATTGGAAAGCACTATTTATATTAAGGCAAAGCAGGGTTGAAGCTATTTTTGTAATAGAAAAAAAAAAATGGAAGAAAAAGGGAAAAAGGAATGATCATAAATTTGTTGGACACAAAAGTCAATAGCTTATGAAGCTTGCCGTAAAATGCATTTTCTAAACAATTCCTTCAACAATGTAATGGCATGCGTTTGTAATATTTTCAACTATAAAAAATTAAAAGTTGCTTGAAATAAGAGTGTCAAATTTTTTTTCAAGAACAGTCAGAATACCTTAGAATGTCTGTGAAAACAACTTAAAGATTAAAAATCTCAATTCATTTTAAGAATATGATTAGTAAGCCCACATTTAGTACAACTAATTTAACCGAAAAAGTAGGTAGTGCGTCAGTCTCATAATTACCATTGACAAGCATGAAAAGCTTGAAAATTGGGCTATAAATCTTTGATAATTCATGTGACCTATTTTAAAATCATGTATGTTTTAACCAATATTCAATTTTTTTTGCATGAAAATAAAACCATTCCTTAAAAGAGTATCCAAACAGCTTTTAAAAAAGTAGAAAATTCTTTCCTTCGTTTTTAGTAGTGTAATTTAAGCCAAGAGTCAAAGTGATTTAATGAATTTGTGTTTGAAATTTTTTAAAAAGCAAATTTTGGGTGTCCTCAGAAGTATAGACAGAGGACCGCAACACTCAACTTTTTTTTCATTGGATGGATGGTAAAAATATTTTTATGACATCATTCAAGTTTCAAAACATTAAATGACAAGATATATTAAAGTTACAATTTTAAAATTGAAGTATTTGATTGATTCTACAGCTGTCAAAATATTATGAAATTATCCTAGGAGGTATTATTATATCACTCACTCAGCAAATTAAGGTGAAAATACACTCTCAAGAGTTATCAAGAAAAAAAATATTTAATTGATATCAGTCAGTCATCTGTAACGTACTTAGAAACACATTTTTCAGCTACAAATTCTACTGAAGCAGGTAAATGAATGCAGTTGGTCACTTCAAAATCATTTGAAGCCAATTAATGACATGCTTGCATTCCAAATCTAACATACCTAGCTCTGGAACTGGGACATCTTCGGGTTTTGCGTAGGCTAGCAACCTCCTAGTCGTGCAGGAATGACAATAGAATGCATGTTAAATACAGAGCAAGAATTAATTCATTAATTACAATGTTCATTATTGAGGCTTATTCTTCGCAGAACAACATTATTGATTCTAAAGTGCATACCTTACCTGAATTCATAGGGAGAACCCTATGCACTGATGAGTCATTAACTTCTAAATGTGGAATTTTATCATGATTAGAAATCAATATTCAAAGAAATAATTTTTTCTAAGTCTAAAAGACATGTCTGATCTTTTTAAAGGAATTTTGCACTCAAAGTTAAAAAAGAATGCATCTGTAATTTGATAAACTCATTCTATAAATTTCATATGATCAAAAGTGTTTCCATGGGGAAGGTTAGGTATCAATTTTGATTTGTCATTTAAAATTTAAGTCAGTATTGGAGGCATAGTATTGTGAAACTTCAAAAGAAACAATATGAAACATAGAATTTGAAAAAAGTGAAGTAAAGAGGTGCAATCATAAAAACTGTTCCTTAAACGAATAATGTAGACCACTTACCCTCTTTCTTGCAAGGGCATCATCCAAGGCATCTAACTCAGGTGAAATGGATTCTCTAATGATTGTTTTGGTTCCAAATTCAAGCTTTGGAGATATTCCCTTTATCCAGAGAAAAGGAAATTGTTATTTGATTCTCATGACAATTGATATGAATATCATACATTTATATTTGAGACAAATTGTATAAAATAATTAAGCAATTTATTATCTTCCAATCATGCAGCATGTATTTATCTACTGAATACTTTATTGCTGTGTAATTGTAGGTAAACACTCGGATGAGTAGTCCAAACATTAAATTTCAAAACACAAAAACTATTAATGGTCAACTTACTGGGAAAGCAACAGTTCTGCACATGAGAATTTCTCTTTCATGAGCTGAATATGAAGGAGCCAGTGCTGGGTAAGGATAGAGGAACTCCCGGACGTTTGTTGAGTATGAGCCAAGCCTAACAGCGCCATCTGTGTACTCAGACAACTGCACAAGCTCAAAAATTACAAGCTCATCTGAAATACAAATGACAAATACATCATATTATGAATGCCATTTTCAATTTTTACAGACTAAAAGAGAATCTATAACAACAGAAATAATGGTTGACAATTAAACTCAATCACTATAATACTTTCTGCTTTATTTAACACTGAATGAATAAGATAAATTTGGTCTAAATCAACAGCAGTGAGAGCTCGTTCTCATAATGTAATATTTTGCCTCAGTTACAAACAATGTGCTCTCCTGACATTCAGGTATTGTCAGCAATATGTTTTGTCAAACAGAGTAATCAAGTCTTTGGTTGATCATCACAAAACAAAGACTGAAAATTGTTTTTCTTTACTTTGGTGTATTTTCATTAAAACTCATTTGTGTTGCTACTCATATCAATCCAATAGTATCTGGAATGATATTGCCCTGTATCGCTCGCCGCACTTTTACATCAAAACATTATACAGCTACGGCATCGAATCTACCGCTCAGTATAAAATAACAATGTAATTCTGCACAGTCTGAAGTATTCTTTTACCTTTTATAGATCATCAATTGATACATTAGGAGTTGAGATACGATCTTTTAAAGTGAAAGTAACTTTCTCTGTCACATCAATTTTCATTCAACTTTCTTTCATACTTGGTGAGTTATCAGGTTAAAAACAGTAGCTTGACAAAGAAATAGGTCTATTATATCAAAGTGATGTTTAACTTAAGTATGACAATCAAGACAATGGTCTAGAACCTGAAAATGTTTCAGTTTTGAGTTCTGACAATGGTGAGTTAAAATTGTAGATTTATTACTTTGCAAATAAAATGTATTTGGTATATAAACAAAAGCTCAATCCTTATACTTTATAATGGTGGTATTTTCACATAAATAGTTGCTATCTTGACAAATAAGTGAGATATAATTTTTTGGGGATTATCAAGTCTGTCCTTTTCATTAGTTATTTCCCTGCTGTTGAAGTAAAATGTGGGAAGGCTTGTGATCCTAAGGGTAAATATATCCTAAAAACCAGGCCTACTTCATTACATGCTATCAATATTATTTTCTAAAAAATGTGTAATTCTGCAATTGAAAATTTAAAAAAAAGTTGTGAGATTGTACTTAGAATATCGGTATCTACCTTCTAACATATCAGCAACATGACTTGGGTCAACAGCGGTGTAGTATGTCTGAAGACAAAATTTAAAAAAAAAAAAGAAAGTTATTTCATGAACCACTAGAGTACAGATATATCAGCCAAAAGACAACAAAGTATGGAAAGAAAAAGTACAAATTTATTTCAGTATCTGAATAAACAGGAGGATACCAGTAAAAAAAATTAAGCATAGATTTGAATTAAATACCTAGTAATGAATATTAATCTTTAATCCAAATATGCAATGTATTAGATCTATCTAGTTTTAATAATAATATCTAATAATATTTAATATCTGAAAAAAAAAATCTCTTATTATCAATAAAAAAAATTATTGTTTAAGAGAAAAAAGAGATTATGTGATTATAGGTTGAAAAATTTACAATGGAAAAAATAAATATGGATAGAAGTCTTAACAAAAGCTTCAAATTGCTCAGGATAAACCAAATAATACAATGACAAAACTTACCTTCTCAAAACGAAATTTCTCACCAAGAATGAGGGGGAAAATTGAAGTGACTAGTCGAGTGTTCCTGTACTGATTGAAGAGGGAGACACTGACATAGATGTCTTCCTTGCTTGGCAGCCAGACCCCTGGAGCCGACACCTAATAAAGAATCAAATAATATTTTTATTTGTAAATTCAAATGAGTAGACAATCTCTATCAGAAGAAGCTGCAGATAAGAAGAGACTGTGGTACAGTCGAACCGCTTGATAACGATATTACCCGGGACCAGAAAATTATACTGTTATCCAGGGGTTTTCAATGATTGCTAATACATATAACAAAAAGTAATTGGGACTGGAGGTCAAGAAGTCTTATTTCCAACTTTTGTATTGCAGCCAGTGTCCATCTACATCAAGTTGTTGTTCCCCAATCAACTTTCATTCAAAGAAATAAAACCAAACTGAAAAGCCGAAAGAATGAGAGAGAAAGTTGTGTCTTTCAGTGTAACCTGTCACACAGGTTTACACAATTCTAGTTGGGAGGTTTTACTTGTTCTATGTGTGTGGTACCGTAACTAGCGTAGATTAATGAGAAAAGTCTCACGTGTCACTGTTGTAATAATTATGTGTCATGGGTAGTGTGTCTGGTTTTCGTTTGATTCTAAGATAGCGAGTCTAGGGTGACTAGGAGAGATTTACTGCAGAGGGTCACCTTGTAGTTGTCCCTATTATGTTTAGAGTTAGAGATAGTAGTTAAGAGATTTATTTTAGAAGATTTGGAGGTACATTAACATAAGTTATGGGAAATTGTGCACTGTGGTGGGAGTTATTTAACGCTGAGTTATTTGACGCTACTCGTATGGTGCCCGTGTGAAATAAATTGATTGTGAGGGAGGGGTGTAGTGTGGTATTGGACTGTCTTTGTCTGTGTGGGGTTATATTCAGTGATTTTGTATTCTATCTCTCAGTGATGTCTTGAGCTCAATTGCGAGAGGACGTAAGTTCTTGTCCGTCTCTTCTTGCAAAGCGACTTGTGTTTGTTTTAGTTTTGTGATATTCTAATTCAGAAGCCACTAGATTTTATAGAGATTGATTTTATAGATTTTAGATTATATATATTTTGATTATCGTAGTCCTTTGTATCTCTAGTATTTTATTGAGTTAGCTCCCTTTACCCGCATTTTTCATTCCCAGTTTATCCATCCATATTAATATTAATCCTTTAGACTATTTGCTATAGCCATTGTATTGAATTATTTTTATTATTTTATTTGTTTATGTGTGAATAAAGCGGTATAAATTTTATTTTTATTTTGTTCGCGGGTTACTTTGTTTTAGACCTGGGAGACAAAATTGGGGGCTCGTCGAACCATTTTGAACCTTTCATTTATCTTCTTCTCTTTCTTCTGTTTTCTTTCTCCATTTCACTTGTAAACTGAATCTGGTTACATCAGTTTAAGAGTTTATATCGATATTCCATAAAAAAAGGTAAGCAACTATCTAAAAATCAATCAAAGGTAGGCAACAATGAAAAAAATCAATGTTTGGGAGAGAAGAAAAGCATGCATGAGTGCATACTGTGCAGGTCTGAAAATCATTTAATTATCACAAATAATATGCATTTCTCATCTTGATTTCTATTTGAATTCTGTTAATAGGATAGGAACTTAAACACTCACAAACACACACACATACACACACACATTCACACACAACGAAGCATGCATACACAAGCACTGAGAAAGAAGGAAGAGAAACACACACAGACACACAACATCAGACTGAGAGAGTAAGAAAATAGAACCACACATGCACATAGATAGAGAGAGGGAGAAACAAAAGAAACAAAGACAGAGAGGAAAAGAGTAGAAATAAGAAATACATAGTGAGAATGAGAGAAAGAAGCACAAAATTACAAAGACTGATAATATGATACAGGATTGAAAAAAAAAAGAAGCTGTAAGCTAACAGTAAGGTGATACAATAATACCTATTAATGCAGTGTCAGAGTTTATTAATCGCTGCGTGCATAGCTATGACTTTGATTTTTAACATGGTCTGTAGCAGTATAGACCAGAACATGAAAAATCAGGTTAGGAATCGTTTTCACATAATTAATTTCAATAGATTTTACAGGGTTTTTTTTTCTTACAGCAGATAATTTGTTGCATATAGGTACCCATTCATAATTGAAATCATTGTATCAATTAGCTATGACTTAGGTAGGCTATATGGTATGCCTCTTTAGGTTGTTAAACATTTTTGGATTTTTAATTCTATGTTTTTTGTAAAGCAGTGCCACCTGTGATAATATTTCAACATTCATTTGATTTAAAAGCCTTTGAAAACATCCATAGATATTTCATCAGAAGACTGTTTTAAACAAAAATTAGAATGATGTATTGGTTCAATTGCTTTTCATTGCTTGGTAATCATCAATAATTTATCAAAGCAGGGTTGTCAAACAAGACGTGACATGCACCAGATTTATTGACAGACAGTACAAAATTGTAAAAAGGTTAATTGAATATGGTTGAAGCAATGTTTTACTGTAAGTGAACAGAGTGTTGTCTGTGAATCAACGTATTTGGAAACTAATGAAAAGACAAACTTACTGAGTGCAACTCCAAGTCCACAATACACCTTAGAGCACGTCTTGGCATTTTGAATGGAAGTGAAAGTAAACTCTAACTCAAAAATAGTTAGCCTATCTTCTGAACTGACACCCAGGACTAATCGATAGCAGCCTGATATGCAAGCCTCTTTCCTGTCCAAAAGCCCCGTTGCAAGGGACGCACACCAAACTCGGAAAGTCGCAACGGGATCTTTATTGTTTCAAAATATAAGTATATATAAACATAATTTAAAAAAATTATAAAACAATTTAAGTACTATTTTTTCAGTTTAAAATATTTGATTTTACTTTTAAAAATATAAAAAAGATTTTAAAAGCTCAATTTTTTCACAAAAATAGTCTACAATCTGCACACATAATTGGCTACCCCTCATAGAAAATATAAAATTAAAAAAATCAAGGGAGAGAACCTCAGTGTACAGGAAATACCATCAAGAAAGTAGCTGAAGAAAAGAAACGAAAGTAGACGTTCGTTTAGTCTTGTTCGATCGAAGGAGCAAGAAAGGAGTTTGATCTTTCTGAAACCATGGACGCTTATGAATCCGTACAAAAAGGAGGTTTGAAACTTAAAGGATTGAAGGGTGTATCTGATCATGGATCGAAAAAGTATGAAAATCTAATAATGGATGTTAAGAGATGAAACAAACTTGAGAGTCAGTAGACCTAGCAGTGCAGAAACGAGACAAAGCCAAGGAAAGCAGAAAAAATGGAAAAACAAAAAAACATTTTCCAGAATGGGGTTCGAACCCGGGACCCAGCTATGGCACCCATTGCCTGGCCGGCAGCACGGACGGCGAGCTAACCACTTGAGCTATCCGCTTCCATGGATAAACCAAGGGCTCAATTGAATATCTCACCCTTATTATCCTTGCCATGAAGTATCTGGTGAGAACACTGCTGAAATGATGATTTTAACATTTTATGTATGTCGTAGCCAAGGTTTGAACCAAAAACCTACCAATCCTGAGGCATTTGCTCTACCAATTGAGCTATAGGGCGGTTCAAGATCAGTGTAATATTATATTATTTTCCTTATAAATATCTAGCACATGAGCATGTGTAGTTGATTAAAACATTTTTATTTATCTGTCCCTCCCATTGGCTGTGTGTATGTGTCTGTGTGTGTATGTGTGTGTATGTGTGTGTGTGTGTATATATGTGTGTGTATGTGTGTATGTGTGTCTGTGTGTGTGTATGTGTGTGTGTGTGTGTATGTCTGTGTGTGTGTATGTGTGTGTATATGTTTTTGTGTGTGTGTGTATGTGTGTGTGTGTATGTCTGTGTGTGTGTATATATCTTTGTGTGTGTGTGTGTGTGTATGTCTGTGTGTGTGTATATATATTTGTGTGTGTGTGTGTGTATGTCTGTGTGTGTGTATATATCTTTGTATGTGTGTGTGTGTGTTGTACAGATACGACAAGCAGTGCAGTTCCTGCATGAGTTGGGGTCCCTCCAGTATTTCACCACGGCAGGACTCAAGTCCCACGTAGTCATCAACCCTCAGTGGATTGTAGATGTCATGGCCTGCGTCGTGTCTGTCAAGGACTCTCCCATCAAGGTATTAGTCGGCCATGCTGAGGTGCAGTGGGCTGATCACCTGTTTGCTCTTGTTTACCATTATCGTCATAATGGGGTGCTGTGCCGGTTGACATCGGTGGTGACCATGTCCCTCCATGTCTCTCTGCTTTAATCTTTTCACAGCAAGGTCTGATTCTAGCCTGAAATATGCAAAATCTTGAAAATATAATATGTGTTCTTATACCAGATAAATCCAGTGAGTTGTAGGCTTTTGGCGTATGTCAGTTCACTGACATATTGTTTTATTTATTCATTTGTTACATAAATCTACCTTTTTATGGGTGATTTTTATGTATTAATTTTTTGCTTTTTTTTGTATTTTATTTAATGAACTTTTATAAATTGAATTATCTTTTTCTCTTATTCAATCATTCATATTATTTTCTTCTATATTACTTTTATTTTACTTTTACTGTCCACTTAACTGTATGTAACTTTTACTTTCCTGTTACTGTCCACTTAACTGTATGTAACTTTTACTTTCCTGTTACTGTCCACTTAACTGTATGTAACTTTTACTTTCCTGTTTCTGTCCACTTAACTGTATGTAACTTTTACTTTCCTGTTACTGTCCACTGAACTGTATGTAACTTTTACTTTCCTGTTACTGTCCACTTAACTGTACATAACTTTACATTATTTTTACTACACACTCCCATTCCATGGATGTTCAGGAGGGTCGATTCAGGCACAGTGATTTATCCAAGGTGTGGAAAGATTTCGAGGCAGCCTTGCACACTTGGATGCTTCACCTGACGGAGGAATTTGACCTGACCTTTCCCCTCAAGGACAAACCCATTAACGTGGTGCCCTGTCTTCTGCCGGAGAAAAAACCACAGGTGGGATTGCGTTGGTTATTTAATCAGTGATGAGAATAATCTTTCAAAAGGAGAAATTCCTCCTTTTGGTGACATTTTCTCCTCTTCGCCTCTTATTTGGTTCTTTTGTTTTTTCTTCTTTGTCTCTATAAATCTGGCTATTTTGTTCTTTTGTTTTTTCTTCTTTGTCTCTATAAATCTGGCGTAAGTCCTTTAGAGGCAAATGGCCCATGGTACTGGAGTGGACAAATGACAATGGTTGCCACCCTCTGGATAGGACGCCTTATTGCAAATTTCTTTCCCCAACCCAAATTGCGGATTGGTACCCATTTTACACTTATGTGCTGTGTCGCTACCAGTTAGGCCACTGCACCTCCTCTCACCTACCATATCATGGTTAAATTACCATACAGAGAAAAATCTCTTTTCTTATCAATGTCATCATCTCTGTCTGCCCGATAGCTCAGTCGGTACAGCATCTGACTATCACTCGATTCTCTATCCTCTTGTCATTTAGGGCGGGTTCGAATCCCAGTAAGAGCAAGAATTTTTTCTCAGGGCCTTCCTATCCACACAGCAGAAAATGATGAGCTAGGTCTCTTGAAACGCGGCAAAAGTAAAGGCACCGTGAAAGGAATGGCAATCTACCACACGATGCCGTATGCCTAGAAAATCAGGACTGTCCTCCTGATCCCTGATGCTCAGGTGTTGAGCATGGGACTCACACTACTTTACACCACCTCTGCTCAGACTAATACTAAGTCTTAATGCCCAATTTTCACAGCAGTAAGTTTTTACTTTACTTTCAATGTTATTTTTTTCTGGTGTATCATTTCTTCACATGTCCAGTTTGAATGGCCTGAAATTGGCTCAGGGCTTTTCTCCAAAGAGACCAAAATGATCTACCAGTTTGACTATTTTCCTGCGGGCTTGTTCAACAGGGCTCAAGTAAGTGTCTCCAAGTAGAAAATATATGTTAAAGAAATTAAATATTGTACATTCGACTCTGGGTACATTGACATTCCTTAAAGTCAATTTTTACCCAAGTGGATATTTTTTCTTGGTCCCTCCCCCCTGTTACTACATGAAGTACCTACACACTCCCCTTAAGATGATTTTCACACAACTCAATTTTTCTATATGGTCTTCTGGATATGTAATTGGAATTGTTATCAAATGTTATCCTAACGTTTGGCAAGAACAGAAATTGAAATCAAGAAATTCATTGTGTCTTAAACTGCTTAAGTTCTTTTAAATCATCCAACTCTAGCTGGGAAATAATCAGAAATATTAAATCTTTCCTAATTGAGTGGTCTTAGTTGTATAGTCTTATGCATATTCTCTAAAAAGTTGATCCATTGACAGTTTTCATAATAATAATAAGGTTTTTCTTATGCGCTTCACCCTGTTCACAACAGGCTCAAAACACCAATATACTATTTCCAAAACAAAAAAAGCAGAGAAATAACATTGAATATTGAATATTGAATATTGGAGGTTACACTAGACAGGGATAATCTAATTCAAACATTATTACACTGGACAAAAATTATAAATATCTAAGCAAAGCCTGTCATACTCTAATCAGCAGACAGAAATGTGTGCTTGTTTCACTTGGTCTAGAAAGAGCTTCTTTTGGAGAGATGTAAAAAAAAGTAAGTCCTTTAGAGCCGAATGGCCCATGGACCTGAAGCTTGACCCGGTTTTTGTAGCATGAAGCGGACAAATGACAATGGTTGCCACCCTCTGTATAGGTCACTGGTCTATCGCAGATTACTTTCTTGAACCCAAATTTTGGATTGGTACCCATTTAACACCTGGGTGGGATGAGGCAATTGGAGTAAATTTCCTCGCCCAAGGAAAAACCGAAGCGCCACTAGTAGGAATCGAACCCAGAGCCCCCGGGCTCTGTGCTGCGTCGCTACCAATTAAGCCACGGCACCTCCAAATGGAGAGATGTAGGCAAGAGGCTTGGGTGACAACATTGCAAAGAGGAGGTGGAGATGAATGGGGTAGAAAGGAAGGTTCCATTGCCAGAACAGGGCTCCATTGACATTGACCACCTGAAGGAAAGAGAAGGCAGGGAAGGTCATGAACACCATTTAGTGTAATGAGAAAGGAATAGATAAAGTGTGCAATCCACAGATAAGAAACTAGAGTTGAGTGAGTTAACAAACTTGTTTTTATACAATTTCTACTAATTGGAATTTTATCTCATATTTCTGTCTGTAAACAACAGGTACGTCTGCATCAGTTCAGTGATAGCGGTTTAATATGGAAAAGAGGCTCCTACCTGAAGAAGAATGGACACATTTGCCTTCTGTTCCAGTCAAGGTATTTATTTAGTCTTGGATTTTGTCTTTCTCTTAGCAAAGATAAGTGGGGGAAGTGACCCTGCAGTAACGCATTGCACTGGAAACCCAACACAACAGGTTTTTGTAATCTCCATGGACAAATTGCTAATTGGGAAAATATAGAATAATCCTATTGCCATTGTGACTCATTGTGCTTAAGCCTAATGAATAATCTGTGTCCAGGCTTTGGTCGTGTTGCTGGCGAGGAGCCAATGTTTTTGAAGCAAAGATGATAAATTTGTCACACTGCTATTACATATATGTGACCCGTGTCACCTCTGTTGGATGCACACGGTACATTGTAGATAACCCGAGTCACTCTCATCATCTTAAAGACCAGGACTTTATCTGTACATTTTTCCTCTTCTTTTCAATATATTTTTTTTCCTTATCTGTTAGTTACGATGGCAAATTGAAGAAAAAATATTGAAAAAGGTTTTCATTTAAGTTTAAGCTACTAAATTTAGCCTTTTCTAAGTGGTAACTAATTTTTACTGACCGTACCTTGTGTACAAACCGTGGTAAGGGAACACATTTGATAATCATTGGAATCCCTTTTGTTTGTGAACAGTTAGTCGTATTAAAATTTACACAATTTGTCATGACAAAAAAATATTGTTTTAAAATGAGAAAAAAATGACCGGATTATATTTTTGATCATATTTCCCAGGGATCTACAGCTGACAGTCAAAGCTATCGGACCCCGGCCAGATAATATTTTGTTTATGGTGCATGAAGTGTTTGAGACTCTCATTGTGGAGTCTTTCAAGGGAATTAACTACGATTTCTCTGTGCCTTGTCCAGATTGCTTAAAAGTGGTTTGTATTTTGACACTTTTTATAGTTTTTTATTTACATTTTAAGACCAATCTACCTGGCTTGTACATATCCAGAATTATTTATAACAAAAATTAACAGAAGTAAGTCCTTTAGGGCCTATTACTTACAGAGCTGGAGCTTATTAAAGTTTCTGTTGCCGAAGCAGAGAATGTTAGCCTGTGCTCTGGCAAAGGGTTTGTCTATTACAGAATACTTTCCCCAACCGAAATTGCAGGTTGATACCCATTTGACACCTGGGTGGAGTAAGGTGATCAGAGTAATCTTCCTGTGCTGTGTTATTACCTGTTTGGCTACTGCACATTAAATTTTAATGTATTTTGGATTCAGTATAAGATAAGATAAGATAAGATAAGATAAGATACCTTTATTGATCCCGCAACGGGGAAATTATTTTACAATGTTACATACAGACATAGGGATGCGCCATAAGACAGGAAACAATAAAATG